>SJYQ01092837.1:390309-464341 GCA_006410935.1 Redunca redunca | reverse complement strand
ACAGTCCAACTCTCACATCCATACATGACCACAGGAAAAACCATAGCTTGACTAGACAGACCTTTGTTGGCAAAGTAATGTCTCTGCTTTTGAATATGCTATCTAGGTTGGTCATAACTTTCCTTCCAAGGAATAAGCGTCTTTTAATTTCATGGCTGCAGTCACCATCTGCAGTGATTTTGGAGCCCCCCAAAATAAACTCTGACACTGTTCCCACTGTTTCTCCATCTATTTCCCGTGACATGATGGGACCAGATGCCATGATCTTCGATTTTCTGAATGTTGAGGTTTAAGCCAACTGTTTTACTCTCCTCTTTCACTTTCATCAAAAGGCTTTTTAGTTCCTCTTCACTTTCTGCCATAAGGGTGGTGTCATCTGCATATCTGAGGTTATTGACATTTCTCCCGGCAATCTTGATTCCAGCTTGTGTTTCTTCCAGCCTAGCATTTCTTGTGATGTACTCTGCATAGAAGTTAAATAAGCAGGGTGACAATATACAGCCTTGACGTACTCCTTTTTCTTATTTGGAACTAGTCTGTTGTTCCATGTCCAGCTCTAATTGTTGCTTCCTGACCTGCATATAGGTTTCTCAGGAGGCAGGTCAGGTGGTCTGGTATTCCCATCTCTTTCAGAATTTTTCCACCGTTTATTGTGATTCACACAGTCAAAGACTTTGGCATAGTCAATACTGGACTATAAGCCTATATAATTCAGAGTATTCAAAAATAATATACAGCAGCTGAAATGAAGGAAGTAGCTCTATTTGTATCAATATAGCTGAATCTCAAAAGCATTGTATTGAGTTTTTAAAAAAAAAAGCAAGTTGTTAGGATTTCCCTGGTGATCCAGTGGTTAAAGGCTCCACAGTCCCAGTGCAGGGGCTTCCCTGGTGGCTCAGAGGGTAAAGAGTCTGCCTGCAATGCAGGAGATCTGAGTTCGATCTCTGGGTCAGGAGGAACCTGGAGGGCTACAGTCCATGGGGTCGCAAAGAGTCGGATATGACTGAGCGACTTCACTTTTAGTTTCCCAATGCAGGGAGCCTGGGTTCCATCTCTCCTATGGAAACCAGATCCCACGTGCCACAACTAAGAGTTCACATGCCATAGCTAAAGATTCCCTATGTTGCAACTAAGACCTAGAACAGCCAAATAAAAAAATAATGTTTTAAAAGCAAGCTGTTGAATGTTACTCAGAAGATAATGCTTTCCTTATGAAGCTTTTGCACATCTTGATATGACACATGGAGATCCAACCAGTCCATTCTGAAGGAGATCAATCCTGGGATTTCTTTGGAAGGAATGATGCTGAAGCTGAAACTCCAGTACTTTGGACACCTTATGCGAAGAGTTGACTCATTGGAAAAGACTCTGATGCTGGGAGGGATTGGGGGCAGGAGGAGAAGGGGACGACCCAGGATGGAATGGCTGGATGGCATCATGGACTCGATGGATGTGAGTCTGAGTGAACTCCGGGAAATGGTGGTGGACAGGGAGGCCTGGCGTGCTGCGATTCATGGGGTCGCAGAGTCGGACACGACTGAGTGACTAAACTGAACTGAACTGATGGCTACACTATATAGAGATGGATATACACTCTACAGACATGCCTTAAAACTATAAATAAGCCCACGAGAATGAAGAACATCGAAACCAAGACAGCAATCACTACTTGGGAGAGACAGATATTCTGGCAGCACAAAGAGACTCAGTGTTTCTCCCCATCCTGCATCCGTGCTTTTTGCTATGTAACTTTAGGAAAACTTCTCATCAAGACAGCGAACCTATTCCCTTACTCCTAGAAGATACAATGGGTTTGCGAATTGCTTTAACCAACAGCATGTAGTACAAGTGACACATGTCGTTTCTGAATCTAGGCCTCAGAAGCATTGCACGATTCCACTGTCTATTCTAACCAACCTGCTTCCGCAGGTAAGCAAGTCTGGGCCAGCCTCCTGGAGGAGGAGACCCAGTGGGGGACCATCCAGATGTCCCAGCTGAGGTCAGCCTATTCCAGCCAGCAGCCACCCGACCTCCAAACACCCGAGAGAGACGATGATCTTCAGAGCTGCCCACCTGACCTCTGAGGCCTGTCTGAAAACTCATGTAAGAGCCCGGGTAAGACCAGAGCAACTGAGGTGACCAAGGCGCTGTAAGGAGTCAGAAGGCTTTATTGTCTCAGCCACTGAGTGTCTGGATGGTTTGTTACTAAAGTAACCGATATAAAGGGGGAGTGTGGAATGGGGGAGGAGCAGAAGGGACAAGTGGTCAATTGTATTGTTCATGTTTCATGTCTTAAAAAAAGAGAGACCTGGGATTTCCCTGACTGGTCCAGTGGTGAAGAATCCACCTTGCAGAGGATGCTGGTTCCATTCCTGATCAAGGAACTAAGATTCCACATGCCGCAGGACAGCTTAGCCCGCACACCATAATGAGAGGGTCTGTGCGCCCCCAACGAAGAGCCCAGTCCTGCAACTAAGACCCGATGCAGCCAAATGAAGTTTTCAAAAAAACAGAGACCTGAAGCAAACATAGCAAAATGTTAAGATTTCACCAACACAAGGAGTAGAAAAATAAGGACTGGCTCTCTAACTGTCCTGACGCTCCTAACTCTGTACGCTGGAAGTATTTCACATTAAAAGAAAACTTACATAGAAGAGTAAATATCCAGTGTGCTACGCCAGACAAGATGGCCAAGATGATTTTTTAGAAAGTATTTTATTATTATTTTGACTGCACCGCCCAGCACATGGGATCCTAGTTTCCTGATCAGGGATCAAACTTGAAACCCCTGGATCGGAAGCCTTGAGTCTGAATCACTGGACCACCAGGGAGGCCCTGGCCAAGATGATTTTAAAGAGAAGAACAAGAAGCAGCAGCTGCGCTCTCGCCTCCTCCCTACTTCACTGGCACCACACACACACAGAGAGCAGAGCGAGTGGGCCAGGGATGGTAGGGCTCCTGTCCTCTTCTCTCATCCCCGGGACGCCTTCCCTAACCTCCTGGCACTGGACCCCTCGCCAGCTTTTAATCCTCCAGCCTTAGTGAGTCATCCATGAGGCAGCACACATCTGATCAGCTCTCAGACAGGAGATCCTCAGAGATGAGCCAGGGGAGCATCACAGGGGTGAATTCTGTACGGCTGCTTTGGGGGCAGCAGACCTGAAACCTCATAACTACTTCATACTATTGTTATGTTCAAAATCCAGGTTCACCCGATAAAAATGTGAGTCCTTCCTGCCACACTCAAATACGGGGTTAGTCACCTCCCCTGTGACTTCCTCCTGATACTCTAACCTGCCCCATCCTTTGTGTCTGAAGTTGCTGCCACTCCTGGCAAAGGTGGCAGTGTGTGTCTGCCAGGAGACTTGTGCTGGCCCATCGAGAGAGACGAGGGCTCCCAGCGGATATGCACTTTATGCCAGAGAGAGGCAGGGCCAAGCTGGCTGTTCTCGAGGGGCTCAGCATCCCGCTCGGCCCGATGTGTCGCTCCTGTGTCTGTTCTGATGTCCAAGCCCACTGGGTGCACCGTGTCCACAGGCCACTGTGTGCACAGCATTCTGTGCCGACTGTGTAAACGCCTTCCTGCGTGCATGCTGGTCCTGCAAGTTACCCTGAATGCTTGTCCCTACTCCACTGGGCTGCACGCTGCCCAGGGACACAGTGTGCTAAGTGACTTCGTGTCCTTACCATCCAGTGAAAGGAAAGAAGGAAAAGAGGAGAAAGGTCAGACAGGAAGGAAGAAAGGGAGAAAGGGGAGGCAGCAGGAAGGAAGGATAATAGCAGCGGGTATTTATAGAATGACGATACACCAGGTCGTGTGCACTTTCTTATTTAATCCTCCAACTACTCGGTGAGGTAGATACTATTATTAATTTTTCCTAGCTTACAGATGAGGAAACATCCTTCCGAGGGTTGGGTAACACGCCCGGTGGAACAAGCCACGGAGACTGAATCGCGGAGGCAGTCTGTGAGCAAGATTTGTTTAACTGTGCTCCCATCTCTGATGCCAGACTGTCCAGCTGTGTTCCCGTCTCTGCTGCTAGACTGTTGCATTGAGTTGTTTTGAGCACAGAAGAGCCGGTAAGGGGGAACCAGGATGCGACTGTAAAGAAAGAAAAAGGGAGAGGAGGGGAGAAGGCAGAAGAGAGCATAAATGAAAGCGGGCATCTACACACACAGACCTCACACCGGACCTGCGACAGCGTGCTTTCTGCTTCATTCCTCGACATCTCCAGAAAGGAAGCATGTGCTTCCCGGTGACGTGTTCCAGGTTTCATTCTCCACATGCCAAAGGCATCCACAGAGAGCCCATTCTGCCTGCCTGCCTGCCTGTGAGAGAAGACGGGCAGACAGCTGACTCTGGGACTGTGCCCCAAGTTAGCAAGTCCTGGACCACTGCTCGGGGCGGGGAGTTGGGGGGATACAAGGCTCTTATGACATTCTCATCAGCCAATCAATACATAACCTTTCTTATGTTCATTTCTGTTTAAAGACACCTGATTTTAATAGACTGTTGACTCATTATGTACACTGAACTCAGGACCAGCAGCACCATAACTGATGCCTGGGCAGAGCTTGTGCACAGACCTGTATTTCCACATAAGGCACATCATAGCCTTCTAGCACTGAGGAATCCTAGATGATCCTTCAGTGTGACACTTGGGGGTACACTTTAGCCTGTAAAACCGTCAACAAAACTGTCAAAAATGTGGCAGGAAATAGACTGTGTAAAGGACACTTGGTTATGTTCGTAGAGCTGAAATCAGAAGGCAGAGGGTCACCCTGCCCTTCTTGGCTGGGAGTGTACTTGTTTGCTGACTCAGTTTTCCATTGTTCTGCATGTGTGTGTGCACATATGATGCCCAAAGTGGTTGCAAAGGCCTCCCATTTCATCCTGAGGGTCAGTTACAACATCCAAGAAACTTGGAATTGATGAGCCTATTGCTTTTGCTCAGTGGCTAAGTCGTATCTGACTCTTTGCAACGTTACGAACTGCAGCATGCCAGGCTTCCCTGTCCTTCACTGTCTCTTGGAGTTTGCTCAAACTCATGTCCATTGAGTTGGTGATGCCATCCAACCATCTCATCCTCTGTCAGCCCCTTCTTCTCTGGTCCTCAATATTTCCCAGCATCAGGGTCTTTTCCAGGGAGTTGGTTCTTTGAATCATGTGGCCAAAGTATTGGAGTTTCAGCTTCAGCATCAGTCCTTCCAATGAATATTTAGGGTTGATTCCCTTTAGGATTGACTAGTTTGATCTTGCTGTTCAAGAGACTCTCAAGCCTCTTTCCTGTACCACAATTTGAAAGCGTCAATTCTACGGTGCTCAGCCTTCTTCAAGGTAGATGCCTGATTACTTCTGGGGTTACAAATAAATGTTAGCAAGTAGGAGAATCTGCAAATACAGAGGCCACGATGAATGAGGATTCATTGCAGGTAGTATTAAGATCGACCAGTTCTCAGACTTGGACATTCCAGGACCTTGGACCTCCTCTGGGAAAACAGGAAAGGAACAGAGACTTGGGGGACATGGCAGTAACTGCAGCTGTATGTGTAAGAGGACATCACATGCTTGTCTGGCAGGGACACTCAGAGGCCAGCCATCCATGCTGGGATTTAGCCGGGATTCTGTTCTGGTCATCAGAGATGGTCAGCAGCGCAGATCCTAGAAGAGCCTCCAAGTCTTCTCACTTGAATCAAATAGCTCCTCAAGTCCATTGTCTTTGTATAACCTTCTGGAGGCTGGATCTTGCTCAGCCCTGTGCCTGTGTGGAAGAAACTCAGCAAACACAGGCTGAGTTTTGAGGCTCGGCTGAATCTGCCCCCACGATGTCCTATCCCTCCCTTTCCTTTGTAATGTACCCTCAAGGAAATATTTCTAAGTTTGAGGTTCCTCCAATTGGTAGTCCTTAAAGGTGTCAGGAAGCAACAGTTAGAACTGGACATGGAACAACAGACTGGCTCCAAATAGGAAAAGGACGTCAAGGCTGTATATTGTCACCCTGCTTATTTAACTTCTATGCAGAGTACATCATGAGAAACGCTGGGCTGGAAGAAGCACAAGCTGGAATCAAGATTGCCGGGAGAAATATCAATAACCTCAGATATGCAGATGACACCACCTTTATGGCAGAAAGTGAAGAGGAACTAAAAAGCCTCTTGATGAAAGTGAAAAGTGGAGAGTGAAACAGTTGGCTTAAAGCTCAACATTCAGAAAACGAAGATCATGGCATCCGGTCCCATCACTCCATGGGAAATAGATGGGGAAACAGTAGAAATAGTGTCAGACTATTTTTTGGGATCCAAAATCACTGCAGATGGTGATTGCAGCCATGAAATTAAAAGACGCTTACTCCTTGGAAGGAAAGTTATGACCAACCTAGATAGCATATTCAAAAGCAGAGACGTTACTTTGCCAACAAAGGTCTGTCTGGTCAAGGCTATGGTTTTTCCAGTGGTCATATATGAATGTGAGAGTTGGACTGTGAAGAAAGCTGAGCACTGAAGAATTGATGCTTTTGAACTGTGGTGTTGGAGAAGACTCTTGAGAGTCCCTTGGACTGCAAGGAGATCCAACCAGTCCATTCTGAAGGAGATCAGCCCTGGGATTTCTTTGGAAGGAATGATGCTAAAGCTGAAACTCCAGTACTTTGGCCACCTCATGTGAAGAGTTGACTCATTGGAAAAGACTGTGATGCTGGGAGGGATTGGGGGCAGGAGGAGAAGGGGACGACAGAGGATGAGATGGCTGGATGGCATCATGGACTTGATGGACATGAGTCTGAGTGAACTCCAGGAGTTGGTGATGGACAGGGAGGCCTGGCATGCTGCGATTCATGGGGTCGCAAAAGTCCGACACGCCTGAGCGACTGAACTGAACAGAATGATGTCACCAAGCTACTGAAAAAATCTTTCCCAGGATACATTTCACCAGGACAAGACTTCACAGGTGAACAGAAAACGGCAAGGATGTTTCTGATTTTGTGAACTTGCCAGGAATGACAGTGAGCATGGTATGCCATGATACTGTGTACCGCTTGCTGATACCCATTCAATTTTACCTAAATGGGAAAACTCAACATTTAAGGAAATCAACCCTGAATATTCATTGGAAGGACTGATGCTGAAGTTGAAGCTCCAATACTTTGGCCACCTGAGGCAAAGAGGTGACTCACTGGAAAAGACTCTGAAGCTGGGGAAGATTGAGAGCGGGAGAAACGGACGACAGGATGAGATGGTTGGATGCATCACTGACTCAAGGCATGTGAGTTTGAACAAACTCCGGGAGATAATGACAAACTCCGGGAGATAATGAAGGACAGGGAAGCCTGGCTGCAGTCCAGCGGGGTGCAAATAGTTGGACATGACAGCAAATGAAGATCAGCAGCAACAGAAGAGATATTCTTTACCTAAAACCTGAACAGGCCCAAGGAGCCACCCTCTTGGTTCTGCTCGTTCTTTCAGCACAGCTCGGCTGATTCTTTTGAGGGCCTCTGAAACAAGCCCCTTTCCATGAATTCATCTTTCCTTTGTGGAAAGTTTTTCCCTCCTTGTGAGACTCAGCCAGGATCCAACTCCAGCGACACAGACAGCGTGTGCTCTGCCAGGAGGCGATCAGCTCAGCCAGCGCCCAGCAACCTAAGCTGCGTTTCCCTTCAAATTCCTCTTCATGCCTCTCCCCCATTCCAGTCACACTGCCATGCCGAGAACAGCCAGGGCCACCCTTCCGCACTGCAGCGAGCTTACAGCCTTGCTGGGTTTTGAGTACGTAAGTACGGGCAGGGGAGGAGAGGGCAGAGACCTCAGGCTCAGCGCCTGCCTCATCTCCAGGGCGTGCTTTTGAAGCCTTGAGGACCTCATCATCTGTCCTCAGGATCCTTAACTGTACAAATCGAGAACCTGAAGCTCACTGAGATCGCCTTTGCCACTGTCCCACGGTCCATGCTGAGGCCCTGGGGTCTGCAGTATCCCCTGACGGCCCTTGCAGTTTGCTTTTCCCAGCTTCCTGGCGGTGTTGCACCATCTCCCTTCGCTCCACCCCTGCTCCCGTCTGGACCTCATACGGTGGGCGCTCTTCTTCTCAGCCTGCCAAGCCGCCTCCTCCTCATCATTCATGGAGTGTCTGAAACCACTTCCATCCAAGAAGCCTCTAAGAACACGCGGGGTAGTCTTAATCTCATCTGTCTCAGTCCAAACGCAAACCACAGACTTCCTCATCTACTGCTGCACTAAAATCCCTACCATTTGGTACTTTTAACTACACACTTGTGACCAGCTTAGTGTGTGGTGTCTTTGAAAGAATGGAACTCTGCTCGATGTTATGTGGCAGCCTGGATGGGAGGGGAGTTTGGGGGAGAATGGATACATGTGTATGTATGGCTGAGTCACTCTGCTATCCAGCTGAAACCACCACCACATTGCTAATCGCTACACCCCAATACAAACTATGAAGTTAAAAAAAACGGCACGTAGCATCACTGCTTGATCTTTCCAATCCTGGTTGTTGTTTAGTTGCTAAGTCCTGTCTGACTCTTTGCAACCTCATGGACTGTATGGACTGCAGCCCACCACAGAAGCTTGCATCTGCTAATCCCAAACAATTTAAAGAATAGGCACAAATTTTAACTGTTTTTTTTTTTTTTTTTAAGGCAGACCATTTTTACAGTCTTTATTGAATCTGCTACAATATTGCTTCTGTTTTACATTTTGGTTTTTTTGGCCATGAGACACGGGGGATCTTTGCTTCTGACCAGGGAGCAAACCCATACGGCTTGCACTGGAAGGTGAAGTCTTAACCACTGGACCCCCAGAGAAGTCCTGGCATGAATGTTAATGCCTTTTACTGATCACACTACACTCACCTCCAATTTGACCTGTCATAGTACGAACCCCAGCAGTCTCTGACCCCGTACCAGCACACCCCGTTTTCTCCCTACCTTGCTCTGTGTTAAAATCAGCTGCAACGGTAGCATTCATGCTTGGAAGACAATCTCTTGCTCCAAGGGCCGAACACCTACCTTCATCTCCGTGGAACCGCCAGGCTCTTTGGAAAAGGGTTTGTAAAGTGTTAATGAGCTATGGATCCAGCCTGGAGTGGTGTTCTCCTCGGGGCTATTATTGGACAGTTGCTGCCTTGAGTAGAAGATCAAAACACATTCTGTGTTATGAGAAAGCACTGTCTCTGCCAAATGCGTTTCTGTGATTATGTGTAGCCGTCCAATAAGAGTGCTTTTTGTTTCTTGCAGCTTCCCAGATGGCCCTGGTGGTAAAGAACCCACCTGCTGATGCAGGAGACGTAAGAGACGCATGTTCAGTCCCTGGGTGGGGAAGATTCCCTGGAGGAGGGCATGGTAACCAACTCCAGTATTCTTGCCTGGAGTGTTCTAGCCTGTCAGGCTCTGCTGTCCATGGGATCACAAAGAGTGAGACACGACTCAGTGACTCACTAATAAGCCTTGTACCAGGATATGATTCAATCTTTTGGAAAAGTCAAGTATTTCCATGAAATTATAGTGAATCATCTCCTACATCAAATGCCCATGTGTGAAACAGAGATTAACTCACTAATATTCACAGATAGGACAGTAGGGGGAAAAAAAAAACAAACCAAGTTTTTTTTTTTCCATAAACAGAGCTTAAGAATGAATGTATAAGTAAGGGGCTGATCACCAGTCTGTACAACGTATGGGTTTTTGGAATGTTTAGCAGACGTTTATCATGATGGGATTTGTGCCTTGGGTGGCAAGTTCTTTCTGGGCATCTTGACAGGATCCCAGCATCTTCTTCAGCGTGTTGATCTGTGGGGGCTCAGTGCTTGGAGGTCAAGGTCAGTGTCGATGACACCCGGAAGATCTGGGGAAGCATGTTACTAAGTTGGTAAAACATCTCTTCAGAAATACTCTGTAAGAGGTAACAACAACAAAAAAGAGTTTGCATTTGTTAAACTATCAGTGATTTTTAAAAAATGTTTTAAGTGTTTTAAAATATGGAAGTAATACAAGTAGTTCTGGACATGAGGTGCAATGTGAGAACCTCATCTTTGGGAACTGATTCGACTGCATGGCTCTGGGCAGGGGCGTTTCTCTTGAGAACCCACGCTGTGTCCGTCAAGCAATAAGCCTTATCAGAAAAAGCCCTTGATAATACTAGTATAATCAGAGATAAAAGTACCACTCATTGAGCTGAATTCTACACAGAAGACAGAATCGTTTCCTGCTCATGTCCTCCTTTATGAACTCTTTAGACTCTATATAACATAAATCTGGGGGAAAAAACGGAAAGAAGAGTCAAGTTTGGCTTTGGGTTAAATCAAAGAACCCTTGAGTGGTAGATGCTAACATTTTCAACAGTAAATGGAGTGCCTTGATGGCTCCAAACACTTCTCCCTCTAAAACACAGAAAGCATAAGCATTTGTTGGAGAAGACTCTTGAGAGTCCCTTGGACTGCAAGGAGATCCAACCAGTCCATTCTGAAGGAGATCAGCCCTGGGATTTCTTTGGAAGGAATGGTGCTAAAGCTGAAACTCCAGTATTTTGGCCACCTTATGCGAAGAGTTGACTCACTGGAAAAGACTGTGATGCTGGGAGGGATTGGGGGCAGGAGGAGAAGGGGACGACAGAGGATGAGATGGCTGATGGCATCACTGACTCGATGGGCGTGAGTCTGAGTGAACTCCAGGAGTTGGTGATGGACAGGGAGGCCTGGCGTGCTGCGATTCATGGGGTTGCAAAGAGTCGGACACAACTGAGCAACTGAAATGAACTGAACTGAATGAGTTGAGGGCGGGGCTTCCCTCCCCACTATTTCCCTACTGTCCTATCTGTGAATATTAGTGAGTTAAAACTTTCTCGTTGGGTAGCCACTCCAGTATTCTTGCCTGGAGAATCCCACGGACAGAGGATCCTGGCGGGCTGCAGTCCATGGGGTTGTGAATAGTCGAACGTGACTGAGAGATTAAACAACAATGACGATGCTGTGTGCAGGGCAGTGTGCCTAGCCACGTCTGTAAGGAATACTATCGCAGAGCTGCACAGGGCTGAGGTCTACCCAGGTAACACACCTGCGGCACCAGAAACTGCACTGTCCTAGAAATCCCTCCGTCCCACGAGGCCATTTCCATCATGAAACCTGCAACAGAGCAACAAACGCAGCTGAATGATGAGCTCTGGTCTTCAAGCCTACCTGTCCTTTACTGAAAGCAAACTGGATGTCTACAGTCAGGCTACCTGTCTTCACGTTTTAGGTACCCACTTCCCTGTGGGAGAGACTAAGCCTGAGGGCCAGATACACTTCTGTAATCCTTAATTCTCCACACCAGCACGGTTTCACACAGTGCTGTCAAAACACCTGGAATGATCATTTCTCGAGTTCTATTTTGTCTCCACACAACAAAGCCAAAACAGGTCATTAAAGATTCCTTAAACCTGTGGTTCTATTTTCTTTTTGGGAAAATGAAAAGTAGCTGAGAGTAAGTTCTATCGATGTTCAAATATTGTTGCATTTCAAGAGGGTTGGAGACATCCCTGGTGGCCTAATGGTTAGGACTGGGTGCTTTTCACTGCTGCAGCTCAGGTTCAAGCTTTGGTTGGAGAACTAAGATCTTACAAACTGCATAGCGTGANCTGCATAGCGTGACCCGAAACAAACGAAAAAGAGGGCTGGAGATTTTATTTTGTGATTGGAAAAGGTTAAAAAGTCCATTATGAAGGATTTGTTCATTAAACCATTTAACTGGGGCACCAGATGACTGGGGCACAGTATAGTTCTTTCACCTGGCTTGCTCGACTGTCAAGGTTTTCGAGGAAGAAATACAGGTCCTTGTTGTTAAATATAAGGTGGTATCTTACCTTTGACACACTTAAATACAAGTTCCGCTCTCCTTAAGCACCATGGTATAGTCATTTCCTAAAAACAGAAACAAAATAAATCATATGTTTTTGATAGGACTTTGCAGGAAAAAAACACCTAACTAACCTGTGCTTTTCCAAGTGAAAACGGCGGCTACCCTTGGGGAGGGAGCAGTGGAGAAAATTGGGTTACGAGGCTGGACGAGAGCCTGGGGCAGCTGCTGGGGAGCTGGCTGGTGGCGTTCTGCTTCACTGCCTGGGCCCTGCTGATGTTGGTGGTCAGTCGGGGAATGTGCGGGCTGTGTTTCTGTGTGCTCTTCCTGAGGTGTATTATACGCTGCTGCTGCTGCTAAGTCGCTTCAGTCGTGTCCGACTCTGTGCGACCCCATAGACGGCAGCCCACCAGGCTCCACCGTCCCTGGGATTCTCCAGGCAACAACACTGGAGTGGGTTGCCATTTCCTTCTCCAATGCATAAAAGTGAAAAGTGAAAGTGAAGTCACTGAGTCGTGTCCAACGCTAAGAAAGGTTAAAAGGGCTTCAGGGGTGGCTCAGTGGTAAAGGATCCGCCTGCCAATGCAGGAGACGTGGGTTTTTGATCCCTGGGTTAGGAAGATCCCCTGGAGAAAGAAATGGAAACCCATTCCAGTATTCTTGCCTGGAAAACCCCATGGACGGAGGAGCCTGGTGGGCCACAGTACAGGGGGTCGCAAAAGAATCGGACATGGCTGAGTGAGTAAATAACAATGAAAAGTTAAAAACAAAGAATAACATCTGCGTCTACCACAACCACTACAACTAAAACCCAGTGAGTCCCAAACAAGTCAACAAGTTCACAGCACAAACAAGAGGAAGAGTCAGGAACTCGGGGTTCGTGACCTGCAGGTTCACTCCCCGCCTGTCAGGTCAGACTGATTCCAGGATGACACTCTTCAGATCGCAAAGGTCTACAGGGATAGAGCTGCTAAGAGCAGGATGTCTTCCTTCTGGCCGATGGATTATTTTTTCCTTTTTTTTTTTTAAATTGCAGTTCATTTTATCAACCCCAGGACAGGACCATTTCTGACAGTGGTGTCACCTCACATGCGCTGCAGCGTGGGCACGAGTGTGACAAGTGTGTCTGTCACAGGAAGAAAACAAGAGACGAAATGCTGTGGGACCCTTTTGTGAAAGACAAACACCGCCTCTATATCCTGGGCAGTGTTGTCTGAGTTTGCAGGGTAGACTCTGTGACCTGAATGGATGTTTAAATGCGACCGATGGGAGGAGTGTGGCTTGATATACTACTGTGAATTAAAACGGGACTCTGGATGCAGACTTAATGTTCTGCAGCTGGCCGTCCCGATTTAAAACATGAAGGCTTTGTGACACTGTGGGAGAGGGCACACTGCTAGTGTCAGATGTCTGGGAGTGAGGCCGAACTTGGTGACTTTTGGAAATGCTGCCTTTGAGGTCGTTTCCCACCTACATAGAACCATTTTTATAAACTGGTTAACCAGGAGTCCAGCTGCAGGCATGTCCGGAGACTTTCGTGGGGCCGGACCTCGTCACAGACTTTCTTTGTTTCTCCCCAAAGACTCTGCTATACATGAGGTGGTTTGTGATGAGAAGGATGGCTAAAAGTTCCTGGTGGGACTGAAACCTTATAAAGCGACAGTGGAAGGAAAGAAAACAAAACACGCTGGTCAGTCACTCCCTACTGCCGTATCAGGTATGACTGAGGCTGAGACTGAGAACACTGGCGCACCTCTCATTAAATGGAGTCAGAGTTCTCTTAATCAAAACGGTGTGTGTCTGGTAAAAACACAAATGGATGGTCAATGGGAAATCATCTAAACCACCTTGTCTTACATGGACTCGAGCTGTGTGTGTGTTCATACAGAGAACTGCATTTAAAGTGAGGCCTCCTGAATACGATGAGTCTAAGCGGGGACTCAGTCACTCTGAAAAGTACAACATAAAATCTTCTGCACTGCTTCTTTACGGTAAGAGGGTTTACACACATCTGCTACTCTGGTGAATAACTTTTAATAATCAAGGAGCCAACACCCTTCCTTTCACAATCTGTCCTTGCTGGCTAGCCATTTTGCTTTTTAAAGAATGCCACTCAAAGGCAGCAGCACCGTGCTGCTGATATGGGTCCTTCACCCCACTGGCCACGGGCTCTCCCAGAAGGACCAGATGGCACCTGTCTGCTTGGAGGCTGTTTCACTCCTCCAGACTCTCTAACTAGAGTTGGATTTAACCTCTGTATTATGTCCACAACTTATCCCCTCTAACTAGCTTTCATGGAGGGGAGGGAAGAAAGCATGAGAGAAAGCAGTCATGGGAAGAGAGGTTTTTTAAAATTTAAAACCGTAAAATACAGTCCATAGCAAAAGGAGCCAACGATTGTGCCACATTTTAGTTGTAGAAGCCGCCAGTATGTGCATTATAGCAACAGCATCCTTGAGAACCTGGTGAAAGGAGGCTGGCTTCTTCCTGCCAACGAGCAAGCATCTCTTTCTATTGCCTGTCAATGCCTACTCAGAGAATGCTAAATAATTTTAACGGTAGTCTAAGCCACTACAAATGTGAAGGTAAACCTGCTGCTGCTGCTGCTAAGTCTCTTCAGTCGTGTCCAACTCTGTGCGACCCCATAGATGGCAGCCCACCAGGCTCCCCCGTCCCTGGGATTCTCCAGGCAAGAACACCAGAGTGGGTTGCCATTTCCTTCTCCAATGCATGAAAGTGAAAAGTGAAAGGGAAGTCACTCAGTCGTGTCCGACTCTTAGCGACCCCGAGGACTGCAGCCTACCAGGCTCTTCCATCCATGGGATTTTCCAGGCAAGAGTACTGGAGTGGGGTGCCATTGCCTTCTCCACAAATGTGAAGCAGATGATGCTTATTCTACAGTGTTGCCAAATTCTCAGAAAACGCCGGCACTTTTCCCATCTGCTTACCTCTGACATATCGTGTACCAGCAGGAGGGGAATACTGACGGTTGTGATGTCGTGGGTACAGCAAACCTTGAGGATGTTTCGGAGCCCCATGATGGCGGGGTCCCGAGCAGTGATGTTTCCTGATTTCACGTTGTCATCCACACAAAGGTGGAATGCGACATGTATTTCTGAGAGGTTAGAGTGCCGTGTGATGTAAAATTCTCCTGTGAATAGCAGATAACAATCGTGACTTTCAGAAACACAAAGCGAGTTCACTAGTGGGCTTCAGAGACGACTGTGACGGGCAGCCAATGTGCTGAAGCGGCAGAGGAGTTTATCAGGGACCTGTGTGGAACTTAGGAAGCAAATAGGATTAGCGCTCCCTAATCCTTGGAAACAAGGTGTTGGAAAAGAGAGGTGATGGCGGAATTCATCTTAGGTTCCTAAATTGGTATGAAGAGACCACCAAGCAGTAAGTAAATCAAATGAGTGCCCATCATCACAATTTTGATGTAAATGCTCAAAGTGCCCTAATTCACTCAAAATTAACATGTCAAGACAAGCTACTTGAAGATCTGTCTTCTGCACACCCTGCATCTGCTCTTCTCCATCTCAGTTTAGGGGCCCAGTTTCCTTCCGTTAGCTGCAAAGACAGAAACACACGAGTTGGCTTTCATTACTTTCTTCTTCTCAGGACATCCTCCCCAATCCAATTCACCACCAACTATTTTCAGTATTGTTGTTTTTCAGTTGCTAAGTTGTGTCCAACTCTTTGAGACCCCATGGATTGTAGCACGACAGGCTTCCCTGCCTTCCACTATCCCCTGGAGTTTGCTCAAATTCACATCCATTGAGTCCGTGATGCTATCTCAGCCTCTGCCACCCCCTTCTCCTTTTGCCTTCAATCTTTCCCAGCATCAGGGTCTTTTTCCAGTGAGTTGGCTCTTCACGTCAGGTGTCCAAAGTACTGGAGCTTCAGCGTCAGGCCTTCCAATGAAAATTCAGGGTTCATTTCCCTTAACATTGACTGGTTTGATCTCCTTGCTGTCCAAGGGACTCTCAAGAGTCCAGCACCACAATTCGAAAGCATCAATTCTTTGGTGCTCAGCCTTCTTCATGGTCCAACTCTCACATCTGTACATGACTACTGGAAAAATCACAGCTTTATCTATATGGGCCTTTATTGGCAGGGTGATGTCTCTGCCTTTTAATATGCTGTCTAGGTTTGTCATAGCTTTCCTTCCAAGGAGCAAGGGTCTTATTTCATGGCTGTGGTCACTGCCCACAGTGATTTGGGAGGCCAAGAAAATAAAATCTGCCACTGCTTCCATTTTTTCTCCTTCTATTTGCCATGAAGGATCTATAATAAACATCTCAACCATCTCAAGCCTGAGCACTCCATTATCATTGCTATCACCCTAGTTCACAGCACCATCTTATCACCTAGGTTTCAGTAACAGCCTCTGAATTAACCACTCTGTTCCCATTCCTGCCCACCAACAGATCATATCCACATGTACAGTTAAAATGAGTTTAAGTATAGATCAGATTACATCACTCTCCCACTTAACATGGTCCAAAAGGCTCACATGACACTCAGGGAAAAAACCCCAACTAGATTCTCTTGTCTCACCCTTTCCTCCTGCCCCAGCCACACGGCCTTCCTTAAGGTCTTCACACACACAGGGCTTGTTCCTGATCCAGGGCTGCTTCCTGAGGGCCCTTCCCCCACGGCTCCTGTCCAGATGACTGCTTTTCACCAATCATGTCTCAGAGTGAAAGCCACCTCCTCCCAGAAGTCTTCCTTGACTGACCCATCTGATTGATGTAGGACTCCCTCACCCCTCACTTATTCTCTTTCACACTGTTCTGTTTGATTTTCTCCTGAGCACTGAAATTCTTTTGTTGTCTGTTTATGAGGTTATTTTAAAGAGAGCACCACTGTTTACATGCCATGACTCTAAGGACGTTGGTCTCTCTTGTTTACCGTGCTGTCTGTAGCTCATGAAACCACAGAACCTGGTGCACAGAAGGTACTTGGGAAACTTTGGTCTACTGAATGGTAATCAAATGTTTTCAACCGAAAGCTTGTTTTATCAAGCCTTAACATCCAGGCTTTCTACAATCACTCCATTTCCTAGGTAGCCATGCCAGCCACTGGCTTTTATATTCTGCAGTGCCTATCAATGTAAATAAACAGAAAATATACAAAAATATGCTTTTATAAACACACCTGCCTCACTGGAAATTCTGAGATGTTCTTCGAGGAAAATCCTGCTGTTGTAAAACCTAGTCTTCCATCACTAACCCACATCCCCACAAATTCCGCTCATCCTGGCCTCAAGGTCTTTATCTTAGGATTTCACTTTATATTTACTTATAAACACAGATTATGTTTAAAGTACTTAACACATGTTGGCACAGTGTTTAACAATTTCCAGTTACAAGTATACATAAGCTGTGTCCCTGATAGGCCCTAGTCAAAAGTCTGGCTTTCTTTTTCCTTTGACTTATGATACAAGAACTAGATAAGCAGTAAAAGAAATTCAAGAAAGGCCAGTTACAGGCCAAACTAGACAAAAGAAACGTTAAAAAAAAAAACTTGTTTGGCAAGAAGTAGTACGGCTGCCATTTCCCTGGGAGGCAACACGAGACGCAAACTGCTTATCAGAAACCAGGCAGGTCCCACGAAGCCCCACCTTTCGAACTCCGGCTGATGGCTCAGGCGATGGGAGTCATCATGTTGAACCTGGGCCACGGCCAGCACAGGGGCTGATGACTGACTTAGTGCACAAGTCAGGTGTTCCTAATCCCCAAGCTGGCACTGCTTCATCTGACCTCAGATGACTTGTCCTGGGCCTCATTTTACCTGTGAGGAACGTTGGGGGGTCTCGGCGCTGGCAGCGGTGATTGAAATAACAGAAGATGGCGGGAAAAGGGACCAGACTGGGTGTTAAGAAGATCTGGCGTCTTGCACTGACTGGTTGAGCGATTGGGCAAATCAATTCAATTTACGGATCCTCTGTATTCCATGAATTAGATGGGAAAAATACCACCTGACTGCTTTCCTTACAAAGCTGTTTTAAGAATTAAAGAAGCTGATGTTTAATTCTTAAGATGATACAAGCTACAAGTAATTAGATAATGACGAAGCAAACTCACTGATTAACAGAGACATAAATCAAACTCTTTCTCTGTAACTTCGAAATCTAGAAGCATTTTGTGATCTGGACCCTTTAATCTCCTGTATCCTTCCTGGCTAGGCTGGCAAGCTTTTCCCAAACGGAAACTCAGAAGCTACCAGCATAGCTCACTGAACCCTTCCTCCTCCTCCTCTGATGCTGACTTACAGCACAGTCTCCTGATTTACTAGTAATAGCCAGATACTCACCTCAAGCTTTTTCCAAGAAGGACAAAGAGGGAAAATACACACAGCAGTAAAGAGTTAAGTTAAAAAAAAATCAGACATCGGTACCTCTGGAACAGATAAGGGTGACACATTTTAAGAAAGCCACAGAATATAGACGATTTAAATTATGCACCTATGAAGAGAGATAAGATAAATCCTGTCTCAATGAAGGTATTTTTAGATGGAGAGGAGGACAGTTTCCTGCTCCACAAAGTAGAGAACCACCTTGTGGTGACGCAATTCCCACCACTTAGCATTATCCACCGGGGTGGGCTATCTGAGGTGGGCGTACACTCGGAAGCCAACGACCACAAGCTAGCTGGCTGGGAGAGGAGTGAGCACCAGGATTACGTGGAATGTGGCCTAGGCGTCGAAAATCTGGGGAAGGAAATGGGGCCAGACAACCTTGGCTGTTTCTGCACCTGTGACATGTGGGTGAAGAGACTTGACAGAATGTCCACAAACGGGCCTTCCTGTTGTGCCCTGTCTTACAAACACTGCTGAAGGTCATCAGAGGGCATGAAATCTGGAAGAGCATCGAGGGCCTGAACCTTCAGTTGGTAAGCAATATTCCCAAGAGTCATACAGGAGATTTAAAGAAAGGGAAGACAGGAAAATTTACGCGGAGATGGCAATAAAAAAGATTCTAAATCAGATGACCTGCGTTCTTCCCACGTGTTCATTTACATCTCTATTTACTTTTGTTTACATGTCAGAAGAAAAATGATTTATTGGCTCATTTAAGAAACTAAGAAACAATGTGTGACACAGCAAATAATAAGAAGAACTTACACAACGGCTTGAGGAATTTTTCTTGTACGAATCTGGGAAAACTCAGGGCTGGTATAAGAATAAGGATTTAGATGCGGGATACTGTGACAGTGTATTTACAGAGATACAGAGTTCTAAGGTGATACACTTGACAACCTGCATAATGTACACCAAAAGAACTTGTGTTTCAAATCTATGATTTCAACGCATGTGATTACAAGAAAACTGCAAATGAAATAATACTCACCAGGTAAAATATTTAAATAGTTTCTATCTGCAGTTTTAGTCTTATCATCACTTCCTCCATTTCGGCTTCCAGAATCTATTCATAAGATAATGCAACATGAGAGAATATAGTTAATGTATGAGAACACACTACTGCTGTCCCCCAAACAACCACAATAACAGCAAAGATTTACTAAGGATCTCTAGGTATCAGGTGGTCTGCTACATGGTCTCTCAATTCTTACAAAACTCCTCTAACCACAACACTCTACGCTTTTCATCTTATATGTGAAAAAAGAGGCTTAGACGGGTTAATTCACTTAATGAAGGAGGTACAGGTAAGTGGTAGACCCAGGTCTGGAACCCACACACTCAGATTCCAAATTCTGTGGTCCTGACCACAAGACTTGCCAAGGCTCTGTTTTTCATCTGGGCAGTTCAGGGCACTAAGTTAACTACACATAAAATAACTTCATTAGGCAGTTGTGGGGTGGCCATCTTTATTTTTAGAATCTGAGTCACTGTTGAGGATATAACTTGTTCAGGATGACAGGCTAATGGTTAGTAGCACCAGGAATCATTTGATATTCAGCCCATCCTTGAAATCTGTCACTTCTTATCTGACACTATATACAATTTCTTCCAAACAGATACTTGAGATTCCATTTCAAATGGAGTCTTCTTTTTCCTCCCAGATATTCAATAGTTTTTCTTTCTTTTTAGAAGGCATGATATTACTTTGAAGGATAAATGTTGGTAAAATAAAATATAGCACATTTGATTATTCATTATTATGGCTGAACACATTATTTTACATGTGTACATATATTTTTAATATATACATCTGAATTTAATATATACATCTGAATTCAGTTCTCTTAGAACTGAAAAATGAAGCATGAATATTATTAGTATAGCTATCTTTAAGAAACTATGTATCTATACAAATTAAATATAAGACTATATTGCAATGGCCTTCAATATCAGAAAATCACTTGAAAACAGTCAGAACTTCAAATGAGTAAACTGACACTACCAAGGGAGTATTATAGTTTTTAAAAAGTTCCAAATAAAAGTAACCTAGTGTTTTACCCACTGACTACTTTGAGTAATTGATTTATAACACTGTACCTTGTAAATGCACATATTTTATAAACAGACTGAGGGAGGGAGGGACATAGACAGAAGGCTCTGTGTTGCCAGAATCCACATTTAATGCAATAATCTGATTCTCATACAGACCCATGAAATTGATAGGCTCTGAATAAATGGCTGCTCACAGCACAGAAAACAAAAAAACAGTAAATGAGGACTCTTTAAATTTTGTTCACGTGCAATCTGAAACTGACAAAATCCTTCCTAAGAAACAAAAAAAGAACAGTTTATAGCCCGCCCGCTTTCTGTGTTTCAAAGGTAATACCCTGTAACACTAAGAAGATGGTTATTTTTTAAAATGGGCATAAAATATGTACAAAAACGAAACTGCTTTTGGCTTATCATGAACCACAAAAACATAAAGATGCTGATATAAAAAACACAGTGAGAAAAATAACGGAGTGTCTTAGAATAGACAGACTTGCGTATCAGGATGTAAACGTGCATAACAAACGTGGGCACGCCTCAGAAAAGGAAGAGACGGGGAAAGCGTTTTGGCAAAACTCTTCTGTAACAACACGCGGGCTTCTCTAAGAAAGGAGTCTTTTATAAACCTACTTGTTTCACTGACTCACTTAAACCACAAAATAGCTGCCTGAACAAGAACAAAATACTACCATGATGTACACACGGTGCCCTAACTGTATGTGGTTTAAAAACTTTCCGTCCCCACACACTTTCTAACCTCTCATAAATAAACTCAGCACCCTCCGCCTTCTACACTGTCGTGATCTCCGTCTTCATGCTTTTAGTCACTACTGAGAATAATAGCTGAACGTCTCTGATCACGTCCGTGCCACTTTGAATGAGACAGGGGCAGGAGTTGGCAGAAGAATAAGAGGACAGACTGGAATTTGCCTGAAGGTCCTTGTTGGGGTGCGCTTCCAGGCTGATTTCCTAGACTCAGCCGGGGTCTGTTGTGAGTGACACGCATTGCCAGAGCAAAGCCACAGTCACCTATAGTGGAAATACAAACTGGTGGGGTGGCGGCGCAGAGTAATTGCTAACATTATCATAAGTACAACTGCCTGTGCTCTTTAGCTCAGGAATGTCTTTTTTAGGACTCTATTTCACAGATACGCTCACTCATGCAAGATGATGTATGTGTAAGGTTATTCACGCGTTATTACTTAGAAGAGCAAAACTCTGGAACAGATGAAATGCCCATTAACAGGGAAGTGATCATTAAGGGGATATCCTGCAGTGGACCCTATCCAGCAGTAACAGGCGCGAAGGATGCTCTGTCCATGCAGATGTGGAAGGATGCCCAAGATAAACTATTCAGTGGGAAAAAAGCAGAGGATAAAAGGGTGTGCAGAGAAAGCTGCCATTTGCATGAAGCAGGAAAATCTGTAAATACACACAGACATGTGCTCACACACATTCATAAACGCATGTCTGGAAGGTACACGAGACACGGCACTGGCTGCCCCAGGAGCAGAAACTGGATGGCTGGTGGACAGGGTCACAGAGGCTCCCACCGTATGCTCACTGTGTAGTCTGAACTGTGAATCTTGAGGTGATACTAGTGGTAAAGAACCCCTACCAATGCAGGAGACACAGAAGACACAGTTTCGATCTCTGGATTGGGAAGATCCCCTGAAAGACGGCATGGCAACCCACTCCAGTATGCCTGCCTGGAGAACCCCACAGAGGAGCCTGGCAGGCTGTATGTAGTTCATGGGGTCGCAAAGAGTCGGACATGAGTGAAGCGACTTAGCACGTACAAGACTATCTTTTCCTATTTCAGCAATCGATTACAATAAAAAAAATTTTTTAAGTCTACTGAATAAACATGGACACTTTTATGAATGCTAATCAAGTCGATTCTAGAGAACTGCCTTCTATCATCAGGAGAACAGGAGGAATTCTTCAACATACATGGGAGAGAGAACAAAGTCACCAAGCAAAGGTATAGCAGTGTCTCTGTTTACTATAAAAAACAAAACCTGTGAACCCAAAGCACCAGAAAACTCTAAGGGTTTCTTTGAAACCCTGCAGCTGCAAGATAAACAAGCAAGACAGACAACCAAATCACCAGAAGCGGATTTAAAGGTTTGACCAACTATTTTAAAACGTGCCATATTTTATTTCTTGGGCAAGACATCAAGTTTCTATGAGAAATAATAAAACACTGGGTATGTACTTGAGCCGTAAAAGAGCATGTATTGTAATTTTAAGCTTGTGATATACTATGAAATATCAGAAAAATAAGAAAAACACACCTCATGTATATTCTTGAATGAATATTACCCTTATATATTTAGCTCCTATAACTAAATAAACTTATGGCACCAATTTACTTTTTGAAGAGATTCCTTTTTAAACCTTCATTTTTCAATTAAAGATAGCAGGATTACTCTGTAACTTGAACTAGAGTATCTTCTTTTATGTCTCCCCTGTCTTCCTAAAGGTCTTCTTACACATAATTAGAAATCACTGAAGAAAGACACCACGAACTTTTCCCATAGCTTTTAAACCATCTTCCAGTAAATTTCCTATAAGGATGTTTAGATTGTGGATAAATATAGAAAAAGCAGGATATAGTTCTAAACATAGTAATTTTCAAAAAGAACAACCAAAACCAGTCCTTGTAACTGACTTCATGCCACCTAAGTGTATCAAAGATGGAACATATAAGAAGTGTATATTTCGGGCTGTTCACCCTATGATTTCAATGTCCTTTACAGTACTAATTATATCCGTTGTAGAGATATAGAACTTGAAGCAAAGGATCCCAACTTTCCACTGAGTGCCTACTTCAAGTACAACTGCAGAAGCAAAATTTAAAACAGTTTTTCTAAGGATCTTGAACAAAATCAGGCAGAAAAGAAAATTAAGAACAGAATTCAAGCTTCTAAAGACTTTGAAATTTGTTCTTAATTTCTTTCTTCCGTCTTCCCACCAGTGCAACTTTCTCTATTTCAGGTGGCCAGGATGCTAAGAGAGTGCTTAGAGGCAGAACATCCTCAAGTGAAATTTTTAAAAATCTGAGTTTCACTCACCATGAGATTCTTTCAACTTGCTCCTGCGCTGGGTTCTTGCATAAAGTACGACCTGCTGGACAACCTCCAGCTGCTCTTCAATCCGGGGGAAATGAAAGTCAGTGCATTCTTGGCAAACCGTGGCAAAATCTAAGGGACCCAACACAGTTAACGAACTTGCAAAGGTGAAGTATGAGATCTTTAGTGTTTACTTACAGAGAGATCCAGCAGAAATGCAACACAGTATTCCCAAGGACGGCGTCTCATACTTGTCCTCTCTATAATTATGTCTTAGTAAGTTAAGGGACAATAATTTGGTTCTGATCAGAAACTCACTCTCTCAAAGGCTCAAAAAAATACATAATTAATAGGCAAGGAAATTTTAATAAAAGTCCAAACCTTCTTTAAATAGTAGATACTTTGATCATAATCTAGTTCCCAAAAGTGCTAAAAAAAAAAAAAAATCAGGTTCTTACACTTATGATAGAAAATAAAATATTCAAGCATCTTAAAATTAGTTCTACATTTCAATGCACTTTCTATGTCAAACTCTTAAAAAATCATCAGAAAAAATGAAGTGTACTAGGAGGGAAGGCAGAATTCAACCTAGCATTTTTAAGAAACAGATTATTTAAAAACATTAAAAAAAAAAAAAATGACAAATGGACGAACTGAAATTCAGTCAGGATCTGCTTCTAAACTGAAAAATGTATTTATGTCTTGATTATTCTTTTTGTGATACCTTGAAAAAGGATCCTTAAAAGTATTATCTATGATAGGACTTTAAGATAAATGAAATATCCTAAAGCGCCCCATAGGTGCTAAGTATGAAACAAATTCTACACGACCATGTCTGGGTCTATGTGCTGCTTGGACTCAAGCCTTTTTCAGTCCTTTTCCTCTAACTGCTTTCTCTTTCAAATGGCATTAAACGGGGAACCTTGAGGGCGTAACTTCACACAATGCTAACTCACCTCTCTTAATGCCACTGTAGGAATTGATTCGGTTGTCGACCAGCAACACCAGGCCACAGAGGGACGCGGAGTACAGCGACAGCGCCGTCTGCAGGCGGTGGAGCTTCCCGCCGCTCCGGTGGCTCCTCTTGTGCTTGCAGAAGTCCAGCATGTCTGCTCTCAGCAGCCTCAGGTTGTGCATGGTCTTCAGCTGGGCCCCTGGGGGAGGGCAGCGGCCCCAGGAAGACACTTAGGCAGCTGCAGAGAGCCAGCAGAGCGGGGGCAGACCTCGGTGGCAGGAGTCCGAGTAAATCTGCGCTACAAACACTCTCAGGTGGGCTTCTCAATCTTCTGTTTTGCTGTTGTTCGTGCCCAATGCTTCGTGACCCTATGGACTGTAGCCCACCAGGCTCCTCTGCGGCCACGGTGATTCTCCAGGCAGTAATACTGGAGGGGGTTGCCATTTCCTCCTCCAGGGGATCTTCCTGACCTAGGGACCGAACCTGTATCTCCTGCACTGGAAGGTGGGTCCTTTACCACTGAGCCACCGACAAAGCCTGTGTTCTATGTTAATAACTATTAATATTTCACCTTTGCATTTGAAAAAAAATAATGGATGAGCTAAAACAGAAAACTTATAGTCAATGAACATAGACCTTCTTGGAGCAGAACCTAATTTTTCATTTCAAAAGTGAAGTGGAAGTCACCCAGTTGTGTCTTGACTCTTTTCGACTCCATGGACTGAAGCCTACCAGGCTTCTCTGTCCATGGGATTTCCCGAGCAAGAACACTGGAATGGGTTGCCATTTCCTTCTCCAGGGGATCCTCCCAACCCAGAGATCAAACCTAGGTCTTCTGCATTGCAAGTGGATTCTTTACTGTCTGAGCCATCGAGGAAGCCTTTCATTTTAAAAAGAACCTGGATATATTCTACTTATATGCTAAGGGTTTTTCCTCTTAAAAACATTAAAAAAAGTTTCACTGGTTACAAAGTAGTGACTGTAAAAAATTAACACACTTACCTAAGTGGATGGTAAAACTTTCTTCTAACTTTCTCTGTTCCTCATAAACCCTTCCATTTGCTTCAGCGGATTCTCTGAACTGACTCGGCTGAACTTTAATTTCCTCGCTGCAATTGAAAAAATTATTGATATGCTTTTTTTTGGTATGCTTGCCAAGAAATTTTCCTATAGGATAGAAAGCTTTATAGTGAAATGAAAGTGAAAATCACTCAGTCCTGTCTGACTTTTTGCGACCCCATGGACTGTAGCCCACGAGGCTCCTCTGTTCATGGGATTCTCCAGGCAAGAATACTAAGGTGGGTTGTCATTTCCTACTTCAGGGGATCCTCCCAACCCAGGGATCAAACCCAGGTCACTTGCATTGCAGGCAGAGTCTTTACCATCTGAGCCACCAGGTAATGAAATTAATTGCTGAAAGTAGCACTTAATTTACTCCTAAATTTATCCTTTATCCATGGGGCAAGGAACACAAGCCCTTACAACTTACAAAATTCCCACTTATTCTTCCACAACTTATAAAATTCCCACTTATTCTTCCATTTCTTTGGTTATTTCTATCAGTCAGTGAGGCATATTTTTTTAGTCATTACAATATCAATTCCTATGTCACTATGTAATATTTCTTAGTAGCCTAGGGCATGATTAAATAGTGACTAACATTACCTTAAAATGTTTAAAATGACATTAAAAGGCATTAATATACCCTTATATCAGGTGGCATCAGTGAAACTAGAGAATAAGTGAAGTGAGAGAAATGAAAATTAAAAACAAAAAAGTCAAATAAAAAAGAATTAAAAATGAAGAAAGTTCATTTTGACATATTCATATCCTTTTTTTAAAAAAACATTTCTTATTTTTTCACTGCCAACAGTCTCACATTAAAAGACTTCTCTTAGTTCTAGTCTGCCCTTGTACTTTCTGAAAATGTTTCCATGGAGGCATCAGAACTGTACAACTGTTCAATTCACATATGATGGTGAGCTGAAGATGATGCAAGTCTGTAATAGTTGTCTATTCCCCTGACTAGATTTTTTCAATAAATCCAAACAGTCTTATCTGTGTCATTGATGGACTTCATTAGTAAATATAGCCAATTTCAACCCCCAAACAAATTCAGACAGATTTACACAAATTAAATATCATCTTAGGATTCAGGAAGCCACCAAAGAAAGTTGTTCCTGCTCAAATAACAAGAAAAGCTGGGATAATCTATATGACCATAACTGTTCTGAAGCTCATCAGAGATCTGAGGTAACAAGGTGACAAGAAGTTAAATTCTGAAGTGTGACATGCCTGTCCCAGGGGAGATAGGACACATGGTTTTGGCAGAGCATCGTAGAAATGAAATGCTGTAATGTATGTAAGAAGGTTCCTCGGGGTCACTGCCCCTGGCCTCGGACGCAGAGTGTCTCCTCCCGGCCGCCTCTTGGATGCAGGGTAGCTCCTCTCGGCCGCCGCCCCTGACCTCAGACGCGGGGTGACTCCTCCCGGCTGCCACTGACCTCGGACGTGGGGTAGCTCCTTGCAGCCGCCTGCGCCCAGTGCGCCGGCTCGAGAGATTTCTGCTTTACTGACTATGCCAAAGCCTTTGACTGTGTGGATCACAATAAACTGTGGAAAATTCTGAAAGAGATGGGAATACCAGACCACTGACCTGCCTCTTGGGAAATCTGTATGCTGGTCAAGAAGCAACAGTTAGAACTGGACATGGAACAACAGCCTGGTTCCAAATAGGAAAAGGAGGACGTCAAGGCTGTATATCGTCACCCTGCTTATTTAACTTCTATGCAGAGGACATCATGAGAAATGCTGGACTGGAAGAAACACAAGCTGGAATCAAACCTCAGATATGCAGATGACACCACCCTTATGTCAGAAAGTGAAGAGGAACTAAAAAGCCTCTTGATAAAAGTGAAAGAGGAAAGCGAAAAAGTTGGCTTAAAGCTCAACATTCAGAAAATGAAGATCATGGCATCCGGTCCCATCACTTCATGGGAAATAGATGGGGAAACAGTGGAAACAGTCTCAGACTATTTTTTGGGCTCCAAAATCACTGCAGATGGTGATTGCAGCCATAAAATTAAAAGACGCTTACTCCTTGGAAGAAAAGTTATGACCAACCTAGCTAGCATATTCAAAAGCAGAGACATTACTTTGCCGACTAAGGTCCGTCTAGTCAAGGCTATGGTTTTTCCTGTGGTCATGTATGGATGTGAGAGTTGGACTGTGAAGAAGGCTGAGCGCCGAAGAATTGATGCTTTTGAACTGTGGTGTTGGAGAAGACTCTTGAGAGTCCCTTGGACTGCAAGGAGATCCAACCAGTCCATTCTCAAGGAGATCAGCCCTGGGTGTTCTTTGGAAGGAATGATGCTAAAGCTGCAACTCCAGTACTTTGGCCACCTCATGCGAAGAGTTGACTCATTGGAAAAGACTGATGCTGGGAGGGATTGGGGGCAGGAAGAGAAGGGGACGACAGAGGATGAGATGGCTGGATGGCATCATGGACTCGAACGTTGAGTCTGAGTGAACTCCGGAAGATGGTGATGGACAGGGAGGCCTGGCGTGCTGTGATTCATGGGGTTGCTAAGAGTCGGACATGACTGAGCCACTGAACTGAACTGATGTAAGAAGGTAAGAAGAAATCAGCTAAAATGTTAACAGGTTCTTCAAGGTCAAGTATGGGGTGGCATGTGCATTTAGGACGGCAATGGATGTTACATGCTCTTGCAAACTCTTTCCCACCGGCCTCCACCAGGTGCTTCCAGGAAAGGCCTGGCGGCGGGGCAGGAGGAGAGACAGCCCACCGGGCGGCACAGGTAGATGTGCTAAGGATGCCCCGTGCCCTCAGCCCAGATCTGCAGGGCTTGCCCGAGACCATGGGGCCATGGAACCTGCCTCCCACCCTCATCGAGGAGCCTCACACCAAACAACAAACAAGGGCAGTCTGTTGCTGGGGGCAGAGCAGCAGTGCACACAGGGACCTCCTGCTGAGGAGCAGGCCCTCACAGGCTACTGACAGCTCAGGGTGGGGCAGGACGGCAGAGGAGAACCGCATAGAGACCAAAGCCCCACTCTCAACACCAAGTGGCAGCAGCATACTGCTGCAGACACCCGGTGTCTACACCGCAGCCTAAGGTGGACTGGACTGGAGAACAGAAACCAAACAGCCCGACTGCCAGCTGGATTTCCATGGCCTTCACCTTAACAGCCTGCTCATTTCTGGGCATGGGTACTATTTACACAGGTGGCGCTTAGTGTTAGAGAATCCACCTACCAATGCAGGAGATGAGAGACCCGGGTTCAATTCTTGGGTCAGGAAGATCCCCTGGAGGAGGAAATGGCAACCCACTTCAGTGTTCTTGCCTGGAGAACTGGATGCATCTGAGCCACACACTACTTCTTTTCTAATACACACAACAGTCTGCATTTTACAGTGGATATATTTACTTATATTCATTACAATATATGTGAAGTACTAGATCGTGAGTTATATGTGTAAGTTTGAACTATAAAATTTCTAGAAGAAAATACAGCAGAAAATCTTTGTGATCTTGAATTTCAACAATATCTTAGATAAGACACAGATCTTTTAAAAACTGATACATTGTACTTAATTAAAATGAGAAGTGACTCTTTGAAAGAAACCGATAAAAAAAATGCAAAGACAAGCCACGAGGTGCTAGAACATATTTGCAAAACATATATTTGATTAGACACTTGTTCCAGAATACATAGAGAACTTTCACAACTCAATAATAAGACAAAAAAAAAAAAAAATAAAGGAGAGCTATAGCTAGAAGATCAGCACATGAGAAAATGTTCAGCGTTAGTAGCCACCAGGGAAACGCAAAGACACAAAATGAGACACCACTACAAAACCTCCCAGAATGGCTAAACATCACCACCAAGTGCTGACAAGGGTGTGGAGCATCTGGAACCCGCATACATGGGTGGTGGGGATGCCAAATGTCACAACCACGTCAGAGAACAGTTAGGCAGTTTCTTATAAGATTAAACACACCATGGATTTTACTTACTGTGTTACCCAGCAATCCCACTCCCAGGTATTTATATAAGAGAATTGTAAACATGTGTCTACGTGTATTATATTAAACGTATGTCCGTCCATATGTTCTGGCTTCCCTGTTGGCTCAGATTGTAAAGAGTCTGCCTGCAATGTGGGATACCTGGGTTCGATCCCCAGGTGGGGAAGATCCCCTAGAGGAGGGCATGGCAACCCACTCCAGTATTCATTCTTGCCTGGAGAATGCCATGGACAGAGGAGCCTGGTGGACTACAGTCCATGGGCTTGCAAAGAGTCGGACACAACTGAGTGACTGACTTTCATTTTCACTTTCATGACTATACAAAGACCTGGATGTGAATGCTTACAGTCACTTTATTTATAATTGCCAAAATCTGGAAATACTTCAAATGTCCACCATTGGATAAACAAAAAAACAACATAGCAACAAAAACGGAAGAACCACTTATAATGGCAACAACATGAATGAGTCTCAAAAGGGTTATGTTAAGTGAAGAAAGTAAGACATAAATTGCTGCATACAGTTTGATTCCATTTATGTAAGAAAATCAAAATTACAGGGATAGAAATCACATCAGGTTACCAATAGCTCGGCAAGCAGAAGGCAGGTTAATATTAATGGATGAAAAGGAAACGCTATGTCTTGACTGCAGTGATGGCTTCATCATTAAGTTTGTCAAAACTCATCAAAATGTAAACCTAAAACAAGTGACTTTTATGTAATGCATCCTTCAATAGACCTGACTCCTAAAACAAGTGACTTTTATGCAATTTATCCTTCAATAGACCTGACTTTAAACAAAAAGGCAAAAATAAATGAATTTTTAAAATTGGTCAATTTCATACAATCCCATACGTAGTTAAGCTGAAAGCATGTTTCTGCTCCCCCAGGAAACCTATCAAAAAGGAAAGTAAGCTAACAAAGTAACAGTAAAAACACTCTTTCCTAGGAATATTTGATTTTTTAAACCAATACAGTATTGTAAAGTAAAATAAAGTAAAAATAAAAATTAAAAAAAAATAAATTCTTTGCTAATTAAAAAAAAAAGCAGCAGCAGCTAGAGGTCAATATTTATACAATGGAACTGATCACATTGAATGAATTTCTGAAACTACAGTAGCAAGTGAAAGTGAAAGTCACTCAGTCGTGTTTGACTCTGCAATCCCATGGACTGTATATATAGTCCATGGAATTCTCCAGGCCAGAATACTGGAGTGGGCAGCCTTTCCCTTCTCCAGGGGATCTTCCCAGGGACTGAACCCAGGTCTCCCACATTGCAGGCAGATTCTTTACCAGCTGAGCCACAAGGGAAACCCAGGAATACTGGAGTGGGTAGCCTATCCCGTCTCCAGTGGATCTTCCTGACGCAGGAATCGAACTGGGGTCTCCTGCATCAAGAGATATTTTTTGTAGCAAGGGGCTTTCTGAGCTTCCATTAGGTCAGTGATTTTCTGCCTTTTTGACCACAGTATAGAGTACATATTTAATATTTTACATTTTCTTCAATACACACATGTGTAATGCACTGATGTCTTTTCCCCTAGTCTACTCTACTCGGACCTGTTCCATTCCATTCTATTATTATTTTTAAAGTTTGGGTGGAAAGTAAAGGATCTAGCACGGCTCCTGGCAGACTACAAGCAGCAGTCGGAAAAACACTGCCGGACCTTACGGCAGTGGCATATGGATGTTCCCAGCCTGTTCCCGACATCTCTTTTTGTACTGAGTTTAGCACTTTTTTCATTTGAAATGAAGAGTATATACACGTTAGTGTCCTGGAGGTTATCCCATTTCTAATTATAAAAAATTGTTTACATGTTTTTAAGGTATTGTCTTGGGGAAAACAACAACACAAATGACAGATGATAATAAGAGGTGATAATAGATAGCATCAGGTAAACAGTTTAATGAGAATCTACTCATAAGCCTGTCTATACACCCATCGCATAAGTATTTAGTTACATGCCTGTATCAACAGGGAGCAAGACCATCCCCAAGAAAAAGAAATGCAAAAAAGCAAAACGGCTGTCTGAGGAGGCCTTACAAATAGCTGTGAAAAGAAGAGAAGTGAAAAGCAAAGGAAAAAAGGAAAGATATACCCATTTGAATGCAGAGTTCCAAAGAATAGCAAGGAGAGATAAGAAAGCCTTCCTCAGTGATCAGNGCACAATTGCACTCATCTCACACGCTAGTAAAGTAATGCTCAAAATTCTCCAAGCCAGGCTTCAGCAACACGTGAACCGTGAACTTTCAGATGTTCAAGCTGGTTTTAGAAAAGGCAGAGGAACCAGAGATCAAATTACCAACATCCACTGGGTCATTGAAAAAGCAAGAGAGTTCCAGAAAAACATCTACTTCTGCTTTATTGACTATGCCAAAGCCTTTGACTGTGTGGATCCCAAGAAACTGTAGAAAATTCTGAAAGAGATGGGAATACCAGATCACCTGACCTGCCTCTTGAGAAACCTGTATGCAGGTCAGGAAGCAACAGTTAGAACTGGACATGGAACAACAGACTGGTTCCAAATAGGAAAAGGAGTATGTCAAGGATTATGTTGTCACCCTGCTTATTTAACATATATGCAGAGTACATCTTGAGAAACGCTGGGCTAGATGAAGCACAAGCTGGAATCAAGATTGCTGGGAGAAATATCAACAACCTCAGATACGCAGATGACACCACCCTTATGGCATAAAGTGAAGAAGAACTAAAGAGCCTCTTGATGAAAGTGAAAGAAGAGAGTAGACAAAGTTGGCTTAACGTTCACCACTCAGAAAACGAAGATCATGGCATCCGGTCCCATCACTTCATGGCAAATAGATGCGGAAACAGTGGAAAGAGTGAGACTTTATTTTGGGGGGCTCCAAAATCACTGCTAGGAGGGATTAGGGGCAGCAGGAGAAGGGGATGACAGAGGATAAGATGGCTGGATGGCATCACTGATTCGATGGACCTGAGTCTGAGTGAACTCCGGGAGATGGTGATGGACAGGGAGGCCTGGAGTGCTGCGATTCATGGGGTCGCAAAGAGTCGGACATGACTGAGTGACTAAACTGACTGACTGAACTGAAAATCACTGCAGATGGTGATTGCAGCCATGAAATTAAAAGATGCTTGCTCCCTGGAAGTAAAGTTATGACCAACCTAGACAGCATATTAAAAAGCAGAGACATTGCTTTGCCGACTAAGGTCCATCTAGTCAAGGCTATGGTTTTTCCAGTGGTCATGTTATGGATGTGAGAATTGGACTGTAAAGAAAGCTGAGCGCCAAAGAATTGATGCTTTTGAACTATTGTGTTGGAGAAGACTCTTGAGAGTCCCTTGGACGGCAAGGAGATCCAACCAGTCCATTCTAAGGAGATCAGTCCTGGGTGTTCATTGGAAGGACTGCTGTTGAAGCTGAAACTCCAATACTTTGGCCACCTGATATGAAGAGCTGACTCATTTGAAAAGACCCTGATGCTGGGAAAGATTGAGGGCAGGAGAAGAGGATGACATGGTTGGATGGCATCACTGACTCAATGGACATGAGTTTGGGTAAACTCTGAGAGTTGGTGATGGACAGGGAGGCCTGGAGTGCTGCAGTCCATGGGGTTGCAGAGTCGGACACAACTGAGCAATTGAACGGAACTGAACTGCTCGAGTTAGACACTTGACAGAGATCTGGGGATTACAAGAGCAGAAAAAATAGACATTTTTTTTTTACCTTCAAGGCAAGACAAGTAGGGGAGAAGGACATTATATAAATAAAATGTTATATCTAAATGTTTATAATACACACTAGAAAACCCTGAAAACAGGATTATTATACTGTACTAAGTATATCTCCAATAGAATATACTTCAGGATTTGAAAAAAGAAAGAAATTCTCAAAGGTGAGTACACAGCCAGGAAATAACAGGCAATATAAGAAACACAGTGCATTTAGCCCATAAGGGACCACACAAATTATGAACTATAAAAAGTCTTCTTTCTTTGTTTTGTACCCTGTACATGCTTCTATAACTGTACATATCATTCTGTACAGTACTGTTTTATTTACAGGTCACTCTCTAAAGAATATAAGCTCCCCACTGGCAGAAATCTTGTTTTTCTGCTTAAAGAGTGCTTGGCATTTAAGATGCATTCAACCACTGTGTACTGCATTCAAAGGAAACCAATTTAAAAAAACACAGGAGACAGCAGTCAAGGTATTTAGGTATACATACCCAGAGGATTTATAAAGCTAAGTTCTAGGTGGGGAATCACCTTTGTAAAACATCCTGCCCCACAGAATCCACGTAAAGTCTACAAAATGAAAGGTGTTAAAAAAAAGCATACAGGTATCTTGAATTTTCAATGGTAACTTAAAAACATCTGCAACTAAAAAGGTCCAATTTTACAGTAAATACAAACTGTTACCGCTAACAACTTTTCATCCCATAAAAATGATACCAGATTAATACCTGAGGGAGCTGTTGTTGGGATTTTTTAGGTCTTGATGAAGTTTAATTACCCATTCCTGATACTCTTGTTTTTGAATGGCAGTCGATTGTTTTAATTCATTAGACCACTTATTTTCTAAGTCCTAAAAAGAGACAGTATACCAATGAGTTACTTTTTTTTTCTTCACAAAAATAAACAAAAAAATGCACCCTGAAAGTCATTATATATACCTCACTTACCTGCTGGGACTCGAAATGCTGAGCAGCCAGGGTGTTCACATCTTGGTCTGTCAGTGACTTTCCCAACTCCTGCATCACTTTTTCCATTTCAATACCTTGTCTGAAACATAAATAAGTAGATCGGATACAGTCATCGCATTTTAAAGGGGCAGAACCACTTCAGATTCATGGAATAACTGCTATGAAGTGAAAAGAACATCTGCTTACAGGAAGGTGCCCAGGAATGGCAACAGTACTGTCTGGAAAGCACTCAAGCCTGGGCAATGGAGAGGTGGAAACAATGATGCTAACGTTGTAGAGTATACACAACGTCATGTATGTAGTTAAATCGGAACCTAAATTTAGTGTATAAAGGAGAACATTCAGAATCCAGGAGATAGTTCAATTTCCGTAACTAACATTGAAAAGTCCCAAGCCTTTTTCACTTGCAGATTTTCACAAAGAAGATACTCCCCAGTTCAGCTCAAAGTACATTTTTTATTCCTCTGAATGTGAGTTAAAGTGACTTCAACCTTCAAATCACACATTATATTATAATCAGAAGCTGCCAGTTAGGTTCTAAGAATCAAACTGGTATTAAGTCACAGCGTTCCCTTTCTAGAGGAATGTGAAATACATTCTGAAGATACGTTTTAGTCTTAATTTATCCAAATAAGCAATGTGCGAAAATTAAAAATAGTATTTCCCCATAAGAAAAACTAATGGTGCTACAAGTTCAGACAGTGGTTATTTACAGAGGAAATGGGTGGGAACTGCTGGATGGATGGGAGGGAGCTTTCTGCAGGCTGGAAATCACCTACTTCTTGATCTGGGAGAGGAGCACACTGGTGTGCTTACTTTGTGGAAGCTTACTGAACTGCATACCTACAGTTTATTGCCTTTTTATACGTGGTTATATTTTAATAAATACATTGATTAAAACATCTCTAATAAAAATGTATTAATCAAGTTTGTTCTAAAACACATTTCAAACAAACTTGGAAGCAGTGAAACAGACATGAACTGAAGGACTTCACTACCATTTTAGTCAGTTTACGTAAATTGCTCTTAGAAGAGAAACTGCACTTATTTCTAAGAACTGATTAAGACACTTACATGTTTATCATAAACGAAACTCATTCGTATGTTACACTTTTATACATCTCAATGTATACCTTCTAGTATCAATATTAAGTACTCCTTAACTCCTACTTAATGATAATGCAGGCGACCCCACTAGTTTTTTAATAATTACTAGAGGTCAGGTGACAGAGAAGGCGATGGCATCCCACTCCAGTACTCTTGCCTGGAAAGTCCCATGGATGGAGGAGCCTGGTGGGCTGCAGTCCATGGGGTCGCTGAGAGTTGGACACGACTGAGCAACTTCACTTTCACTTTTCACTTTCATGCATTGGAGAAGGAAATGGCAACCCACTCCAGTGTTCTTGCCTGGAGAATCCTAGGGATGGCAGAGCCTGGTGGGCTGCCGTCTATGGGGTTGCACAGAGTTGGACACGACTGAAGCGACTTAGCAGCAGCAGCAGCAGCAGCAGCAGCAGAGGTCAGGTAAAGATAATGCTTGCAAGTAAGATTTTTATTTAAAACAGAAATAACTGCTAAACATTTATAATTATAAACTTTGATACAATATATTAATATTTTACATTACACATGTTCCCTCTAGTGGATAAAAAGTATCACTGCCACTTTAAAGGTTCAAAGAACTATCTTGAATCTGGTTTGCTAAAACAAGGAAATTTTCAATCCAGAAAAAGAAAACTAATAAATAACAATTCAACAAATAAAACTTCATGAACATTTATTTCACCCTAAATGTGTTAGAAGCGCAAGAACAGTTAATGATACAACATTTCTACGATTAAGGTGAAAGAAAAATTTATTATATGAAATACTATGTAGTGGCTCAAGATCTCTGTCATGATGATTCTGACAACCTGTACATTATCTTGAAGACATTTAGGAAAAAAGATCATTACAACTGTGTTGATATTGTACTGAGACAAATTCTTTTAAAGACGTAAAATGGGATTAAAATGAAAGGAGAGATGAGAAAGTGTGTCACTTCTACTCACGAATTAGATAAATGAATTAATCACCAAAAGTTTGGGTGAACTTCCACTAATGAATCCCAACTTACTATTATACGGTTCGGCTTTGCAAAAAATATTACCTACCTTAAAGAGAACATGGTTTATTTTTATTTATTAAGCTGACAGTTTGGACACGTGAAAAACTATAAAACGGTTCTTAAAATAAATGTTTTCAAACATTTTTAAAGCCTTTATTGAACTTGTTACAACAGTGATCTGTTTTACGTTTCGGTTTTTTGGCCATGAGGCATGTGAGATCTCAGTTCCCCAACCAGGGATCGAACCTGCACCCCCTGCATTAGAAGGTGAAGTCTCAACCACTGGACAACCAGGGAAGCCCCGAATGTATCTCATTATTATCTGTATGTTTGGGGGTGGGGGAACAGAGCCCCGTCCAGAGGTCTGGCCAAAAGATATTTCAAAAAATAACATAAACCAAAACAAATCCCTATTGAAAAACTATCCTGTAACAGAAAAAAATATATATAAAGTAACAGTAAATGCAGATAATTAGTAACTTAATGCAGCTTCCAAAAAACTGAAGGGTTAAGAAGAATCTTCTTCCAACTTAGAAAAAAGAACAATTAAAGAACAGTGATGGCCAGAGATGAAATTTTCTGGGAGGTGGAATGAGCAGGCAGCAAAGAGGACCACAGCTCAGAGCAACTCAGCTGCTGACAGAAAGCAGGAGCGACAGCCACTGATGTGAACTGCAGATGCCGAGCTGTGCATTTTTTAATATCCCTAAACAGGCTGGAGAACACTCTTGAGAATCCCTTGGACTGCAAGGAGATCCAACCAGTCCATCCTAAAGGAGATCAGTCCTGGGTGTTCACTCGAAGGACTGATGCTGAAGCTGAAACTCCAGTGCTTTGGCCACCTCATGAGAAGAGCTGACTCATTGGAAAAGACTCTGATGCTGGGAGGGATTGGGGGCAGGAGGAGAAGGGGACGACCCAGGATGAGATGGCTGGATGGCATCACCAACTCGATGGACATGAGTTTGTGTGAACTCCGGGAGATGGTGATGGACAGGGAGGCCTGGTGTGCTGCGATTTATGGGGTCGCAAAGAGTCGGATACGACTGAACTGAACTGAACTCAAACAGGTAGAACGAGTGCAGGCCCAGAAAACCTGAGACCTGGGAACAGATTCAGAATGAGAGGAAGACTGTATTACCTGAAGCCCCAGTGGGGAAAAAAATCAAACAAATGAAGTTCAACAGAAGGTAATTAGTTTTGGGTAACTAGCATCATATTTTAAAAAACCTAATCTGTATTTCACGCTTATTTTAAAGTATGTTCACAATATTCCATGTGTGCGTGCTTAGTTGCTTCAGTTGTGTCTGACTCTTTGCAACCCAATGGACTGAAGCCCACCAGGCTCCTCTGTCCATGGGGTTCTCCAGGCAAGAATACTGGAGTGGGTTGCCATGTCCTCCACCAGGGGATCTTCCTGACCCAGGGATCAATCCGACATCTCCTGAGTCTCCTGCATTGCAGGCAGATTCTTTACTCATGGAGCTACTTGGGAAGTCTATGGACAATATTATTGGAGATGAAATAAAGAACTAAAGGAAATCCATTTCTGCCTCAGTAAACTGGGGCAGTAACAGTAGGGTTGTGGATCAAATGAGACAGGGCATCTGTTAAGAACTGCATCTTTGTGGCCCCCCAGAGTACAAATGTTGAAACCCTAACCTTCAGTGTGATGTTATGTGGAGGTGGGGCCTTTGGGAGGCAATTAGGTTGAGGTAAGCTCCAGAGGCTGGCATGCTCATGATGGAATTAGTCTGGAAGAAGGGGTGCTACTGTTCTCTGTCTACAAGCAACACACCAGGAGCGTGCATGGAGGAAAGGCTGAGGAAGCAACGTCAGGAAGGAACTGGCTACAAGCCAGGCAGTGGGTCCTCACCAGACACTGAGTCTGCTGGCACCTTGACCTTGGACAACCCAGCCTCCAGACTGTAGGAGATCAATTTCTGCTGTTTAAGCCATCCAGTCTGTGTGTGTGTTTTTTTAATATAGCGGCCTGAATGAAGACAGCATCCAAAGCAATTTGCACAGGGCCTGGAACAAAGCTGACCCTCAGAAGAGGTAAGTTCTTCCTCCATCAGAACTAAGAGTAGATAGAGCCGTCATAATTTGTTTAGGTAAATCCCTTGAGGAGTTCTATAAACTAGGAGAACCTTATCTGCCCAGGTGAAATGAGAGATCGAAACACACAAGAAAATTACTTTCTAATGTTGAAGTGATTTTCTATTCTATTTTTCAGTTTTAAGAAAAAAAGAGAGAGAGAGAACATGCTGTTCTGTAGCCCGTCATTATTTGATGATGTAACGTTTAATTATCGTAATGCAAGAACTAGGAAGTACCTCTCCCGTAACTTTTTCAGCTCCACGTCTCTTTCGCCAATGAGTTCAGAGATACTGACAAAGTAGTTGTGTTCCAAGTTTAGGAGAGTTTCAGAGGCTGGAGAATGGATGAGGTCATGGTACACATCCGCGAAGTCTTCATCCCAGCTGGGCTCCTCGGGCCTCGCGTGCTCTAGCGTGGTCTGCAAGATGGGACCAGACTTTCTTAAATCCTGATGCAGTGCTCTTGGTTAACACACTACTAGAGAAGTGAGTATACTATGATTCCATTTCGGTACATCAAAGGACAGGAAGGCCCTCTATATATGTGTTTATAGGTTACATAGGATTATCTGAGCATACACAAAAAATATGGAAAGAAGTGAACTCAGTTGTCAATGGGGGTTACCTGGAGGCAGGGATAAGGGGAAGGTGTTAATGTGGTGCAAGGGATAGGAAGTGTCCATAATTTCAAAATAAAAAAAAGAAAGGGTAATAAGTAAGCTCTCATTTCCGTAACAGACACACACACACTTGAAGGGGCTGTTTGTAGCAGAGCGGGATTTTCAAGTACCTTACTTTGTAGTCTAATGTGCCACGTAAGAGAATAACTTGCATATAGTAATTATTTCATCAGAAAAAAAGCTTTTCATTATTAAAAATATATTGCTAAAAAAGGTTTTGTAGGCTATGTATTTAGAGAATGAGCTTACCTATGTAATAACACTGCCCTTGATAACCCAATTCATGCATAGGATTTTATATCAAGATATACATGTGAAACTTTTTTACTCTGAACTCAGGTATTGTTTTCTTCATAAAAGGTAATCCCGTCAATTACATGTATGAAAATAGTAGTTATCAAAATGATAAAGGGACTGCATAAACACTGATAAGCAAACAAACCCCAAACCCAGAAACATGCAGAAGCAGAAAAGGGACACCCTGAGTGCGCACACACAAACACATCTGGGGAGGCAGATGCCTGGCCCCGGACACGTGCCATGACCACACACCAGACATGCACAGTGCTCTACAGCGGCGGGAGACTGACACACTCAGGCCTCCGCCAAAGGCCACACCATACAACGGCAAGAGTGGAAATTACACGATTTCAACACTGTTTCTATTTTTGATCTTTGCAGCTAGACACCTGTAAAGGAGAACAATCTAAATTCTTCCCTTTTCTTACCATTGAAAATACCCCAAACGGGAATCTATGATAGGGCTCAAAATAATAATCCCCCTTACATACAACAAACGGATAAGTCATGGAAACAGGTATTTTGAACGGGGACAATCTGGTAAACTCTTCCCCTTGTTCCCTTTCACTTACACTTGGATCCACTCCAGGTCAGGAGGGGAGACTTATTAAGAGAATCAGCAGAATGTACAGGGTGGATTTCATCTGTCCCACACCTCTGCAAACCCGGACCACGCTCTGATAACTTCTACGCATCCCTAGACCCAGCATCCCTCTAGGAATTATAACCAGTCCATGCGACTTAGGCTCTGTTTCAAATTCACTCCGGGTTTGTGCTGAAGTTTTGTAGGAAGGAGCCAAGGTCAAATCCGAGGGACCTGCCTGGCCATACGTAACACCAGACATTCAGTAACCCCACAAAGTCAGATAAGCTCATCATGTAACTTGCAAGCCTCAGTTTACAGCTCAGCCTGGAGTGAGACTTGTGAATAGGGAGAAGCGTCTTACTACACGAGATGCACCCAACAGAATTCTTACTCACCCTCAGTCAACTAGAACTCTGGCACCGAGTTTACACACTTCCTCCCTGTCCCACATCCTGAGACCAGCCTGGGCCACCTGGATGTCCCGGTGGATGATTCACCAAGGCCCTGCCTTCCGGTGTCCCTCAACGCTGTATTTTTAATAAGTTCTCCCCTCTGCCTGTCACCCATTCCGTATCTCCCCTGGGAACAGCTCGGCCACTAAAATTCAAACACTCAGTCACTGATTACAAACTCCAACCGAAACTTCTCATTCAGTGGCTCCCAGGCAACTGTTTCTGCAGCCTCACCAGGACCTCCGCTTCAGTCTCCACTATCTGAGCTGTTGGCTTCCTCTCACTGCCCTTTCTTCCTGATAAAGCTTACAGTCAATCAAAAAACCGCATCTTATTCCTCTAGCTGCACCTGCAGTCATGCTCTGGGGAGCCGCAGCAGAAAAACCACAGAAGTCCAGAGTCTATGGAGGCAGACCGGTGCCAGTCCGACCCTTCCTTGCGATGCTGCCTGGCAACCCTGGCTTCCCCTGGTCAGTTCAGTCCTCAGACATCCAACCATCTCATCAGCCCCCCACCACCCCATCTAAACAAACAACCTCCTTTACTATTTCTCAGATAAAGCAGAAGCAGTTAGGAGAGAATTATCTTCAACTTCCTGCTACCAAAGAAAAGCTTTCTGAATTGATAGTTACGTTTTCCTTCTTCCTCTCTGCTATGATAGAAGCCACTTCCCTCCTCCCTGGAAAGACTGATCCTCCACTTGGGCTCTGGGTCTGGTTCCTTTCGGCCTTTCTCTCTACCATCTTAAACAACAAGCCTCTGATCCCGGGAGTCCCATTTTGCAAGTCTCACCCTCCTCTCTGCAGCCCAACTTCTTGAGTTGTCTAGACTCATTCCGCTTCCACATTCCCACTCGTTCTTAAACTCACTGAAATCTAGTTTCTGCTCCCACCAATCTGCTGGAATTTATCTTGCCACAGATTAAGACTTGATAAACCCAGTGGGTATTTCTGAGTCTTTTCCTTGCCTGATCGTCTCTGTAGCATTTGAACCACAGACCAGTCCCTCCTTCTTGGTTACCTCTTTTTTGGTCAGCTTTCATGAAACTATAAACTTTTTCTTCTTTGAAACTATAGTTTTTTTTTATCTTCTTTCTGTTTCCCTGATCAGTTCCTCTTTTCCCTTTGCAGGGTTTTCTTCCTCAATTCACCTCTTAAGTGTTTGGATTTGTTCACTTACTTGTATATGTTCACCCATACATCCATCTATCACAGACCAAACCCTGTTATTTGCAAGCTTGTTGCTGGATGTATTGTTTACTTGCTAAGTTGTGGCCAACTCTTTTGCGACCCCATGGACTGTGGCCCGCCAGTCTCCTCTGTCCATGGGATTCTCCAGGCAAGAATACTACAGTGGATTGCCATTTCCTTCTCCAGGGGATCTTCCTGGCCCAGGGATTGAACCAAAGTCCCCTGCATTGGCAGGTGGATGCTTTACCACTGAGCCACTGGGGAAGCTCTCTGTGCTGGTTACTAGTTAATAAAAGGGAAGAAGGCAGACCTTTCCAGGTGGATATTCAGATAAGCCAGAGATACAGGTAGGTCAACAGACAATTACAATAAAGGATCTTGTCAAGATTCTGTCCAGGGGTCTTCTCTTCTCAGTCTACAGTAACCCTGGGCCACTCCATTGAGCAATGAATAATTTTTTAACATAAGCATGCTCCATGTATATGTGGGATATAGTCATATGAAAAAATTCATTGTTTATCTGAATTTCTAGTTCATTTATTTATTTAGGGCCACACCACTTAGCATGTGGGATCTCAGTTCCCCAGCCAGGGATCAAACCCACAGTCCTCTGCATTGGAGGCACAGATTCTTAACCACTGGACCAGCAGGGAAGTCCCTGAAATTCTAAGTTAAATGGGCGGCCTGTGCTTTTAATGACTAAATCTGGCAACCCTATGCTGGGCAGAAGTACAAAAGTAGCGTCTCATTTTACAAGAATATTACAGGAAGCACTGTGTCCTGTGTGCTCACCTTGATAACAAGAGGAGGCACACAAGCACCAATACAGGGTGCGTATTACGGAATAAACCTTTGTACACAGAGAACCAAAGATTCTACAGCTGTTGCAGCATTACCTTGGCAATTTAAACACTCTCATCATTCTGCTTCAGAAACAAACACACACACAGAAAAAGCCATCAGATTTGTGTTACTTCAGGCGGGGGATGGAGGAAGCGGAAATGGGATGAAGGCAGTCAAAAGACACAAGCTTCCAGTTTTAATAAGTACTAGCCATGTGATGTGCGATGTGATAAATATAATGAACACCACTGTACGGTACACATGAAAGTTGAGAGAACAAAGCCTCAGCACAGGAGAAAACATTTTGCTTTCTATTTCTTTAACTCTGTGTCTGTGTGAGATGATGGATGTTCAGTAAATTGGTTGTGATAACCATTCCCTGATGCATGTATGTCAAAGCGTCATGCTCTACACCTTAAACTCATGCAGTGTCAGATGCCAGCTACATTCCCGACATCTCAACAAAACTGTAAGAAAAAACAACACGTCAGAGTCCAGAATATCCCTTAAGTTTAGGATCTTCTCTGTTTTCGTACCTCTGCATAAGCTTTGGCCCATGTGCTTGCCAGCTGATGCAGGTCAACTTCACCTGACTTCACGGCTTCCAGGGCGGCCTCAGCCTCTCTGTCATAATCTCTGAGGGATTCTTCTTCGATAAACTGGCTCAGAGCTTCTTTTAACTCTGTAATATCGATAGCAAATACCATCATTGGCAGACATAAATTGGGAACATTTTACCTGGCTAAGCATTCCAGTGTGACACTCCTGTCAAGCTTACACCCTTAAGAGCATGTCTAACTAAGATAAATTCAGCTTAGAGGATCATTCAACTATCTCACACTTATTTTTTCTTTACAACCACAGGTTACTGAATGGCCAAAATTCTTAACTCTTATGTAATATAACCCTGATACTAATTAAAAACATTAATTTCTTAAGTCTTCATCTGAAACTGAGTAGAGAAAAAGCACATAAAGACCTTCTACAGAGAGAGGGCATGAAGCTTTCTGTATTTAAATAAGTTTCCTATATAACTTTCAAGGATATTATTGTTGTGTGTGTGTGTGTGTGTGTGTGCTCAGTTGCTTCAGTTGTGTTGAACTCTTTGTGACCCCATGGACTGTAGCCCACCGGGCTCCTCTGTCCATGGGATTCTCCAGGGAAGAGTAGTAGGGTGGGTTACCATGCCCTTCTCCAGGGAATCTTCCTGACCCAGGGATTGAACCTGCGTCTCTTGTGTTTCCTGCCTTGCACGCAGATTCTTTACCCACTAAGCTACGTGGGAAGCCCATACACTGTTACATTCTTTGAACCTGAAATAGAACTTGAGTGATCAGCATATTACTGATTTATTTCAGATGATCTACAATTCCAACTTCAGAGACACTACTTAAAGACTGCTTTGAGGATGAGAAGACCATGGCTTTCATCTTGGGCACTTCCTTGCTCCCTCCCTCTCACAGGTTGCTGGCCCTGGGGGAGACCAGCTGCAGGTACGGAGGTGACCCTATGAAGAGGCCCCATGATAAGGCCTGAGAACAGCATCACAAGTGACCTTGAACATAATCTTGTGCTGGTAGAGCCTTCAGATGAGACTTTGGAGTCCTGACTGACAGTTTGGCTGGAGTCCCGTGAGAAATCCTGAGCCAGAGGCACCCATCTAAGTTGCACCTGGATCCCTGAATCACAGTAATGGTAGCAAAATAACACATGAAGTGAAGTGAAGTGAAGTCGCTCAGTCGTGTTCAACTCTTTGCGACCCCATGGACTGTACCCTACCAGGCTCCTCTGTCCATGGGAGTTTCCAGGCAATAGTCCTGGAGTGGATTGCCATTTCCTTCTCCAGGGGATTTTCCCAACCCAGGGATCGAACCCGGGTCTCCCGCATTGTAGACAGACGCTTTACCGTCTGAGCCACCAACACATACTTGCTGCTTAAAAAACAAAAAGAGACAGATTAAAGAGCAGTGAGACAGAAACCAGGATGCCTGTGCTCTAGTCTTGGTTCTGACACTCTGGACCAGAGAGTCTCAGTTGTTAGGACGTATCAGAGTACCCTGGGGGCTCACTGGGATAGATGCTGCATCCCAGCCCTAGAGTTTCTGATTCAGAGTGACTGCAGTAGAGCCCAAGAATACACACTTCAAACAGGTTCCCAAGTGATGCTGCTTGGGGAGAAACCTTTGAGAACTACTGCCTTGGGCAAATTATTTAACCTTTCTGGGCCAGTTTCCTTATTTGTATGATGAGATTATGCTAGAAATTTTCCACATTCCCTTGTATCTCTCACCTTCTATGATCCAACATATTCTCAGTTAAAACATTTTCCCTTCTCTGTAGACAGAATGTAGCCCTTTTAAAATGGCATAATACAGATGACTCTATGGAACTAATTTAGGTGAGCAAAGATTATTGAAAGAGACTTTTTTAATGAAAAGTCTCTCTTCAACTTCATATATGAAAAAACTGTCCACTTAGCATTCATGCCCCCTTCTCTTTCATGACATCTCAGAAACCAAGGACCAGATTGTTAAAAGGGCAAAATGTTGAGCACATAACCAATGATAGCCAACATGCTTTATGAATCCCATCTAGCTACATAAAGAGGTTAGGAGTTCTAATCCAGACTCTGTAATTTTTCATCATATGTAATTAAATTTAATTTTTATACTAAAATGCCTAATAAACAGCTACAAGAGATACAGAAAAAAAATCCAATAGAAGAAAGATCTGGGGAACCTTGTTATTCTTGAAAGCTTCACATTTTGTGGTTGTTTCCCTTGCTTCTCAGGTTTATGCCACCATGAAACTTCAAACGACAGAGACTAAAGGAAAATAACAAAGTGATACTTTCCAAAAATCAGTCCTCACCTTTTTCTATAAAGCATGGTAAGTTGTGCAGCAGCATCAGACGTCCATGTAAATGACTGGCATTCTCTTGAACAGGAAATTTGAGGGGTACCCTCAGTTCAAAGGACTGACTTCCAACTTTGAATTTATATACAAATTCCCTCTCTCGGTTGCAGAATCTTTCTCTGTTTTTTTTCATCTTTAGCAGGATTCTAGAAAACTAACAACAAAAAATTCAGCCAGTTATAAGTCCAAAAAAACTTAAAATGTTTCCTTATTGCTACGCCACTTCTGGACTTCCCTATAGCTCAGATGGTAGGATGGCACCACTGACTCGATGGACGTGAATCTGAGTGAACTCTGGGAGTTGGTGATGGACAGAGAGGCCTGGCGTGCTGTGATTCACGGGGTTGCAAAGAGTCGGACACGACTGAGCGACTGAACTGAACTGAACTGGGAGAATGTGCCTGCAATGCAGGAGACTCAGGTTCGATCCTGGGTCAGGAAGATCCCCTGGAGAAAGAAATGGCAACCCACTCCAATATTCTTGCCTGGAGAATCCCATGGACAGAGGAGCCTGGTGGGCTACAGTGCATGGAGTCACAAAAAGCTACTTTTTAAGATGGCTCCCCACTCAGATTTTGTGTGACACTCAGTTAACTATTCTACTTTTTCCCTACTTTTATCCCTTCATAAAAGTAGGGATGTTTTCATGATGAAAACAAAGTGCTTCTACTTTAATGAAAAGTCTCTCTTCAACTTCATATATGAAAAAACTGCCCACTTAGCATTCCTAGGCAGTGTGCTCAGTCTCTCAGTCACATCTGATTCTTTGCAACCCCACGGACCATACATAGCCCACCATGCTCCTCTGTTCGTGGGGTTTTCCCGGCAAGAATACTGGAGTGGGTTGCCAATCCCTTCTGCAAGGGATCTTCCTGACCCAGGGATCGAACTCACATCTCCTGCACTGCAGGTGGGTTCTTTACCACTGAACCACCTGGGAAGCCAAGATTCCTAGGCAGAGTTCTCATGAATCGGTAAGGATCATGTAGAGAAGAACAGACAAGATTCTTTGGAAGAGATGCATGGTAGCCAGATACAGTTCATGAAATAGTTGGTGAATATAAACTCAAAGAAACAGATCAGGGATCGAGGCATCTTGAAGACCCTAGAGACTGTGGGCATAAGATCTGATTGAGGGGTGGAGGGAAGGGAGATGGTGCTGGAAAGATTTCTATATGGGGAGAAAATATACAGAAAATGTACAGGATAGACCACAAAGCAAAGTGGACAACTACTGGGAAAGAAGAAATCTAGTCAGAAAGAATACATCAATTGAAGATTTCCTTATTAGCCCCAAACAGGAGTCCTGTTCCTAGGCATTCCCCCATCAAATCAGCTTTCACACTATTCTCTACACTGAAGTCAGAGTAATCTTTTTCAAGTGTGTATCTGGTCATGCTGATTATCTGCTTAAAATCCTTCTATGATATTCCATTGCTTTTAGGATACAATACAAATTCCTTAACAGTTTCTCACCCCTACTTATTCCTCCAGACTCTTCTCTGGGGAGCTGAACTCCCCTCCTCTCCAACACACAAACTGACAAACTTTATTTTCAGTCATACTGAACCTCTTTCAATACCAAATCTGTCTTTCCACTTCCAACCTTTCTGAATGTTTTTCCTTTGCCTAGAGCATGCTTACTGCTCTTCTTTCCTTGGCCTTATCTCAGATTAGATATGCCCCAGGAAGCCTTTTAACTTGTCGGACTGTCTTCATGCTTAATCAAATAATAAATACGAAGCATCTGGTAAACATAACATGACCAGTAAATGGAAGCTGGTAAAAATAATAAGAAAGAAACTTTTATATAAGAACATATCAGTTTTTTAAAAAATCAAAGGCTAAGTACACATGAGGCAGACAGAGGCAGTAAAGGAACATTTTGCAGGGAACTGAAAATTAAATATGGGCTCATGGTCTCATTTTGTTTAGAGTCAATATTCTAGGCGAACAAAAACCATTAGCTCTGGTTTCAGTTGATTCACTCTTTAGAATTGTGTCTCAAAAAATTGATACTTTAGTTGTCTCTCTTCGGTTTGTTATTACTGCCTGCGTGCATGGGTGTGCTCAGTCGTGCTCCACTCTTTGCAACCCCAGGGACGGTAACCGGCCGGCTCCTTTGTCAATGGGATTCTCCAGGCAAGAATACTGGAGTGGGTTGCCGTTTCCTCCTCCAAGGGGTCCTCCCCACCCAGGGATCAATCCGGCGTCTCCTGCGTTGGCAGGCGGATTCTTTTACCACTGAGCCACCTGGACCCTCCCCAGTGCTGAAATCAAGGAAGATTTCCAAACAACAATGGGATGGGAAGAGGAGAGCTGGACCGAACTCATTCAGTCAATAGAATGGAGGTTCGGAGGCTTGAGTGAGTCGGGGAAGGGAGGGCAGACTGTCGGGCCGAGAAGTCTCAGCCGAGTGAGGGGAACAGCCCCCCGACTCGAGAGTTCGGGTCCGAGGAAGCTTCCTCGCTCCGGTCGCAAGCTCACCTCCCCTTGTTCCGAGTTCCCCGCTGTCCGCTATACGGGTCCTGACCACCGGCCTTGGCGCTGGGCCCACCAGCTGACTGCTGCCTTGTTTTTACAGCCGGAAGATCCGCTACGGCAGATTCTTCCAAGTAGTTTCCTCTTTCCTGGCACCTCGTGGAAAATTCCTCGGTTTAAATGTCCCCTTGTTCCATCCTACCTATTTTTAATATTTTAAAAAGTGTCGGAAGATGTATTTATACTATTATTGTGCATTTTGGAGACGGCGCAGAGCAAACTCTCGGGGCGAAAGTGAAGTGGCGAAACACAGTCTCAGTTCCGGCGGACCGGACGCGGAAGGGCGGTGCTTGGGGAAGGCGGGAACTAACGCGCGCTTCTCAGAATGCATGCGCGGCAGTTGGAATGGCCAGCCAGGATTGGCGAGCCGCGGGGTGGGCGGAACGCTCTGGGTTTGGTTTTGGGCGGGAATTGAAAGTGCCGCGGCGGCTGCCTGCTAGATCCTGAGAGCTGCAGGTTTCCAGCCTCGGAGGGGACCATGGTGCGGCCTGCGAGGTGAGTAGCTCATGGCATCCGGCGAGGGTGGGGAGGAAGGTCAGGAAGACGCTGTAGGCTGCGTTACCTGCACGGGATGGAGAGAAGGGCCCGAAGACCAGGTGGCGATATAGTGGGACGGACAGGGAAACACTCCGGCCTCCAGCGAGAGCTCCCGCTCCTCGGAAGGGTCCTGTCAATCTAGCCGTTTCCTTCTCTTGGCGTCCTTGACATTTCCTGCCGTTTCTTTTACCCACCCCGTTCAACTAAGACCCGATTACCCTTTGCATTGCTATGGTTTTTCCATTAGTCATGTATGGATGTGGGAGTTGGACTGTGAAGAAGCCTGAGCGCTGAAGAATTGATGCTTTTGAACTGTGGTGTTGGAGAAGACTCTTGAGAGTCCCTTGGACTGCAAGGAGATCCAACAAGTCCATCCTGAAGGAGATCAGTCCTGGGTGTTCATTGGAAGGACTGATGCTGAAGCTGAAACTCCAGTACTTTGGCCACCTCATGCGAAGAGTTGACTCATTGGAAAAGATCCTGATGCTCGGAGGGATTGGGGCAGGAGGAGAAGAGGACGACAGAGGATGAGATAGCTGGATGGCATCACCGACTTGATGGACATGAGTTTTGAGTAAACTCCGGGAGTTGGTGATGGACAGGGAGGCCTGGTGTGCTGCGATTCAGGGGGTCGCAAAGAGTCGGACATGACTGAGCGACTGAACTGAACCGAGCTCCTACTTAGGTGTTAATTCACTTGTTCGTCACTATAGTTCTTTGAGATAGAAAGTTTAGTTCTCTTCATTTTATCAGTTTAAACCTCTGGGCCTGAAAGTTAGTTTGCCTGAGTCATACAGCTAGTAAGTTACTGGTTAACAAGCAAATCTAAGCCAGCTGGTGCCAGATCCTCTGAGTTTTCCACCAAGTGCTGTTGGAAATTCTTCCTCTACTTTACCTCAGTCGAGCACCATGGAGACCTAGGGTCAGTCATTCATTTAGTAGAATTTCGAATATACTTACTTCTGCGCTGGAAGTATGTATTTACTAGGTATATATACCTATATTTAGGTGCTGGAGATTGTATTCTAAGGGGCTGAGAATAAACATGGGAGTGTGAGAGAGTGAGAGGAAGGAAAGCCTTACTTTAATTTTAATTAAAAACTTTATCGAAGTGTAGTTCTCTATAATCTTGTGTCTCTGGTGTACAGCAAAGTGATTCAGTTTTATATGTATATATACACACACATATACATGTATTCTTTTCCATTATGGTTTATTACAAGATATTGAATATAGTTCCCTGTGTTATATAAACTTTTTGTTTATCTATTTTGTATATAATAGTTTGTATGTGCTAATCCCAAACTCCTAATTTATCCCTCCTACCCCTTTTCCCTTTGGTAACCCTAAGTTTGTTTTCCATGTCTCTGAGGCTGTTTCTCAGACTCAACATGTTTTAAATGTCTATTGCATAGTGAGCCATGGAGAGGAAATGGCAACCCACTCCAGTATTCTTGCCTGGAGAATCCTGTGGACGGCAGAGCCTGGTGGGCTGCTGTCCATAGGGTCGCACAGAGTTGGACACGACGGAAGCGACTTAGCATGCATGCATGCATGCATTGGAGAAGGAAATGGCAACCCACTCCAGCATTCTTGCCTGGAGAATCCCAGGGACAGAGGAGCCTGGTGGGCTGCCGTCTATGGGGTCAGACACGACTGAAGCGCCTTAGCAGCAGCAGCATAGTGAGCATGAATTAATATTGGAAGAGATAAAAAAAATGGCTTTTGTATCAAGAAGTTTATAATTTAATACATCAGAATTCACATATAAAACGAATACATACAACAAGAAATTCTAAATACCCAATGGCAATTAAACAGTGTATACACTTTGTGTTCATTATATTGATTATTCTTACTTTGTTCTCTGAATTAACTTTTTTCCTTATTAAGTATAATAATGTTATATCTTTGTTGTAAAATGCAAATCATGTTTTTAATTTACATGTGCTTAAGGGAATCCAAGCATTTTTATTTACTCAAGAGTATTAATGGCCTTAAAGAATGGAGGCAAGAAGCTGACATTTGTATAAATAAAATTTCTGTCTTGGTCACAGGCATAAGAAGCCAATCAATTACTCCCAGTTTGAGGACTCTGATAGTGATGGTAAGTAGAGCATCTTATTTCTTCATTCAAGGTTTGATAATTTATTTCCTTAGTTTATAAGATATATTATGTATGGGTGTGTGTGTGTGTGTGTATATGTATGGCTAAAATATGGTTGTACCAATTGCATATGAGGAAGGTCTGGAGAATTAATTTTTTTTAGCATTTAGGATAATTATGCTGATCACTACACTGACAGGAATTATTACTGGCATAAATCATAACCACACAGGGCCAGGAGAAATGATTTTTCAGGTCTAAACTACTCTAGATCCAGGTTCCCCCTGTCTTTCAGAGATGCAGATGTGTTACAGAATATATTGTAAAATCCCCATTAATGATAGAGTAAAGCAAGCCCCTGAAGGAAGCTCAGGCTTAAGCTTTATCCTACTGTGTTACATATATACTTGTCTTTGCTATTAAGAGAACTTTGGTCAAAAACTTTGAGAAACATGATGTTAGGTTACATTATACTTCAAAGTAAGTTTTTTGTTTCTTTCTTAGACCACTGGAGTTTTCTGGGGGTCAAATGTTTAGTAATCCCTTGGTTTGAAGGAATCTGTTTTTGCCTGGAGCCCAGTCTTAATGTGCATCTAAGACTTGGGACAGAAGAGTATAGAACATGACTTTCTAGCTTTTTACTCTTGTCATCAGTCTGTCGCAAAATAGGTATAAACTGCTGGCTGTATTCTGGAAACTGTGGTGTAGAGGTGGGGGACAAGTCACAGATTATTGTATTTCTATGTGGAGAAGCATAAAACACTTGTTAACAAATGGGAAAGTCCATGATTCAGACTGTGCGTACCTCGAAGGTAGGCATACATGTCATGTATGCGTTTGAAAGTTAGAGCAGCGGTTTTATGTTGAGTGTCAACAGAAGAATCACCTCAGTTCTGAGGATGGTAAGACAGAAAAACCCATGAAAACAGAATGGACTGGAAAACAACATCCCTTTGCCAAAAATAAAGTTACTGTGGTGGGATCATAGGAGGGCTCTTAAGATGATGATACTACTGTAAAGACTGCTACTGTAAAGTCCTAAGTAGGAGCTACTTTCTTTTCCTCCAGGTTCCGATGCTTCTTACTTTACTTAGCTTGGTTGTTGTTTTAGGAAAGGTAATGAGGATGAGATGGTTGGATGGCATCACCAACTCAATGGACGAGAGTTTGAGCAAGCTAAGTTGTTGATGAACAGGGAAGCCTGGTGTGCTGCAGTCCATGGGGTTGCAAAGAGTCAGACAGACTGAGCAACTGAACTGTACTGAATAGGCCTTTGAAAGAAAGTATTTGGTTGTGTTATGAAATTTCCATAAAAATAATTTTCTTCCACTTGTCAATATGATAAAATTATACAGGGAATTTTATTGATTTTTCTAATGGTTTTAGAGGTTTTTAATTAATCGTTTTTTTCTTTGCCACTTATATATGCTAGCTTAGTGGCCCTTATAGTTTCTCAGGGAGTTAGTTTTTGACAGATGGATTTTTTTTTTTAAGTCACTAAAACAAAGTTGAAAAGCTCGAGTGAGAATAAAAACAGTATGCCAACTGTCTTTTTAAGATTATGGAAAGCAAACAGTTTGCTTATCTTTAAAACTTGAACACACATAGTAATGACTCTCAACTACCAAGAAAGTAAGTTTGCCTTATTTCTTCCTTAGGAAAAGCAGTTTCATATATTCTTTTATTTTTAATTCATGCATAAATAGATGATTTTGTTCCTGCAACCGCACCATTAAATAAGAAATCCAGAACAACACAAAAGGAGTTGAAACTAGAAAAACCAGAACCTAAGCTGAAGAATCTCCAGGAAAAAGACATCCCACTACAAGAGAAAACCCCTAAAAAAAGGTGAGAGGTAAGACACGCAGTGGATATATGACATTGGATGTGTTGATCTAAAAGAGATAAATTCAAACTCTTGGTCTAACTTAGAACTTGAGCAAAATCATAGGTCTTATTTAATTCACATAGGATAACAGGAATGTAGCCACTAATCCCCTCTGGCTTTCTGAACTGTTTTAAGGTCATGAACGCATAAGGAAATAGCCATTTAAGTCATAATCACCAAGTTTACAAGGTATATCTTGCCCTTACAAGGAGACCTCACACCTGGCTCTGAAGTCCTCAGGTCTTACAAGACTACTTTGTTTAAAGTTACGTGTGTAAGGACAGTTTATAAAATTCAGAGCCACATTTCTCAATGACCTGATGGGTGTTCCCTAAACTTGGCATCATTTCATGATGTATATGAGCCACATCATTGTGTCACACACCTGAAACTTACACAGTGCTAGATGTCCATTGTAGATAGCTCAGGAAAACCAGAAGGAAAAAAAAGTGAAACCGTGTATTTCTCTACAGATAAAAACTGTTTTCACTTTATCTTACTGAGTTTTGTCCAGCAGTGAGAAGGACCTGTAGTTTCAAACTAACCCTGGAGTTCCTTTAGTTAGTACTTGGAGGCAGTGGGGGAGATGGAGGGGAGGAATCTGAGAGGCCCCAGACTTGCAGTGTGGAGAGGAGGTGGCCGAGGAGGGATTCTGACAAGTGGAACATGGCATGTGTCATGCTTCACTGCTCCAGTAGTGTGAGGAAACTTCCTTAACATAGAGAAACTTTCCCCCACGTCATTCTCTTCACTTTTGATTTTTTTTCAGCTTCTTGTACTGTCTTTAAAATATAGTTTAAAAAACAACCAATGGATGGGAAAGAAGATTTGCAAATCATGTGATCCATTACTCAATCTGGAAATGGGCCAAGGACTTGAATAGACATTTCTTTAAGGAATATATACAAATGGCCAATAAGCACATGAAAAGATGCTCACAATTCATAGCCATCAGGGAACTACAGATCAAAACCCCAGTGAGATCATATGTCACACCCACGGGAATGGCTGGAAGCAGAAAGACAGATAGCAGCAGGTGTTGAGGAGGATGTGGAGAAATGGAAACCCTCACGCATTGCTGCTGGTAGTATAAAACGGTGCACCCTCATTGGAAGACAGAGTAGCAGTGCCGCACCAGCTAGGTATATGCCCGAGAGAAATAAAACTGCCCACACAAAAACCTGTACACAGATATTCATAGGAGCATTAATCATAATAGCCAAAAATAAAATGTGAGCAATCCAAATGCCTGTCGATTAGTGACTGGATAAATAAAATGCAATATACCCGCACAGTGGAACCTTATTTAGCAATGGAAATAAATGAAGTCCTGATACATGCCACAACATGGATGTACCTTGAGGACATCATGGTGAGCCAAAGAAGCCAAGCACAGAAGGCCACATATTACGTGATCCCATTAATATTAGCATGGAAGGCCCGAAACAGACAAGTCCATGGAAACAGCACGTAGGCTAGTGCTTGCCAGAATGGGGGCTGACTGCTAGTGGGTATGGAGTTTCTTTCTGGGATGATGAAAATGTTCTGAAATTAATAGTGGTGGTAGCTTCACAGCTCTCTGAATATACTAAAAACTGCTGAATTATAGGCTTCAAAGGCTGCATTTGACACTGTGTGACTTATATCGCAATAAAACTTGTTACTTTTAAGAGTACTAAATCCTTCAAGGTGCATCTCAACATCTCCTCCTTATGTAACCTTTTGTGTCTGTCTTTTTGTGTTCCCTTCTTAAACACCGGAGCACTCTTGACCACCTTGAATAGGAGCCATGATAATCTGTTTACATGGGATAATTATTCCAGGACTTTCTTTCCTACCTCCTCATTAACTGCAGACTCTGAGGGCACGTCTAGTATCCTGTCTAGTGCAGTGCCTCACACAGAGTAAGTACTTACTGAAATACTTGTCAGAATCCAGATTGGGTGGAGCAGATGTAAACGAAAAAAAAAAAAAAATATATATATATATATAGAGAGAGAGAGAGAGAGAGAGTAATGTCAATTTAACGTAGGAGCTGGAATAGCTGCCTAAGGAGGTGTGGGTGAGGTCAAGGAAGATTCCTAAGCAGAAGTGATGTCTGAACCATACCTGCTGTCACTTGGGCGGGTGCTTCCCACCTGGACAGAGCTGGTGGTGAGGAAGAGATGTCACAGTGACGTGGACACCGTCACCCATTGCCCAAGTCTGTTCTGTTCTGCTGGGTCCAACATGACACTGTTAACATTTCAGGAGGTGGAACGTTAAAGTCCATTATGATAATGATCATTGTTTAAGAACATCTTCCTGAGGTTGGAAACTCTCAGCTAACCTCTCTCAAGGTTTGCTGTTTAGTTGAGACTGATAGTTTAAAAGCTCATTATTTGTGTGTGTTTTAGGATGGCTTTGGACGATAAACTCTACCAAAGAGACCTAGAGGTCGCACTGGCTTTGTCAGTGAAGCAGGTTCCAACTGTCACCATTGACGTGGAGCAGTCTCAAGGCAAGCGTAACTTTATCTTCTGTAATTATCTTTGAAACCTTCTGGAAAGTGAAAGTGAAAGTGAAGTCGCTCAGTCGTGTCCGACTCTTTGCAACCCGGTGGACTATAGCCTACCAGGCTCCTCTGTCCAAGGGATTCTCCAGGCAAGAGTACTGGAGTGGGTTGCCATTTCCTTCTCCAGCGGATTTTCCCAATCCAGGGATTGAACCCAGGTCTCCAGCATTGGCGGCAGACACTTTAACCTCTGAGCCACCAGGGAAGCCCCAAAACCTTCTTACCCCTTTTGTAATCATTTCTTTGGATGAGCTTGTACAGGGGGAAGGATGTACTTTTAATACTTTTGACTATAAAAGGAGAAGTTTCTAGAGGGTACTGTTGGATTAGTTGTTTATTCCATCATAAAACTCTCATCCACAAACAAATATCTCTCTGCCTAACACTCAGGGTCCACTTGAGGACATGGACTGTGACCCTGGAACCAAAGTTCGTCTTTGTACACAGTGAAAATGTAATTTCTTGGTCAAATAAATTGACCTCTACATCCTAACAGCCCACTTCCTTTCTCTCCAAATTGCAATTAGTTAAGCATCATCTAATGGTGGTCATCTTTATTATTCAGAAAGGTAAAAGTACTAATTTGGTGAGCAAATTCAGTAGACTCAATAGGTTTATGACTGCTGACTTTTTCTGTGGATTTTTCTTTGATTTTTCTGGCAACTAGGAAGCAGATGGCAATATTGATATCCTGGAGAGGCAGAAATCATTATTCTTAGAAAAGACATTCATATTGCTAAAATGCTTTCTGGATTAAACTACTTTGGCCTAACTTCTTTTTTGTTGGAGGTTATTTTAAGCACATTCCCTTATTTAAAGGGTAAAGATGTTTAAGTCAAAAGTGCCTGCTGTTTGACAATCAATGAGATAGTGTTGATTAGAGGGGCCTTTATCAAAGAAACTTAAGAGAATTGTCTCACACCTAAAACTGAGAAAATGAAAATCTCTTTCCTGTAAAAGATAGTGACGTGTATAACAGGATTTCCTTCTGCGAGAGTCATGTATTCCATAGCATTGGAATCAATACTCTCGATCATTTTAAAGTTATAATAATGATTGAAGAGTCTTTACGTTAGTAAAAGCACAGACCTGCCTACACAGGGATGATAGTTAACATTTATGAACTGTTTCCTGTGTGCTGGGCACCACAATAAGCTGTTTCCACGTTCAGCCAACATCTAATTCCCCACAGGAGCCTCATTTAATCCCCACCCTGTTTCTATGTCCACATTATGGATGAGGAAATTAATTCTTGTAAAGGATAAGCAGCCTCCCCTTGGTATGTAGCTGATTTAAGAGCCCGAATTTGAACTTAGGTCCCATTAAAGTTTGTGTGATTTCTGAGCCAAAAGTCCTACTCTTAGGCTAGCTTCGCCAAGTCAGATCAGTGTGCTAGTTTGAGTGTGGTTCATGTGTCTATATCTAAATGCTATCAGATTTTAGCACTTCTCTTCTTGTTTCTAGTCATTGGTTGATTAGGGTGCATCTGCCTGTTCCTTCTTCCTGATATCCAGGCTTTGACAAGCATGGCAAGAAGGAAGCAGGAGCAACGAGTAAGTCTCCTCATGTCTCCAACTGCAGTGTAGCCGGTGATTATTTGGGTAAGTTTTTTATCCTTATATTTATTTTTTCCATCATCATTTTTCTAACTCTTACTTAAATTCTTGAACTAAAACTAGAACCAAGGTCTTCATATTTGTGAAGGTTCTCTTCACCTCTTCTCCTTCGTCCCTTTCTGTGTTCAGTCTTTCACTGCAGACCTGGTTCCTTCCCTGGGGTAGGGTCACGACTTCCCCTGACTTCTAGTTGACAGGAGTTGAACCCTGAAGAAAGGGGCTGCATCTTTCCAGCTTAGCTTGAAAACTCTTGGGGAAAGAGTCTCAATTTGGGTCTTAGACTTATGCTTAACTCAGACTGCTATAAGGAAACTGATGTATTATATTGACCAGACTGGGCTCTGTGGTCTGTTGCTAGAAGTACAGGAAAGATGAAGCTGGGCAGATTTTTTAATAAAAGCAGGTGTAATGGAAGCCTACTTTGCAGTTTGTCAGATGTTGTTGGTCACTCAGATGTGTCTGATTCTTTGCAACCCCGTGGACTGCAACCCACCAGACTCCTCTGTTCGTTGGATTCTCCAGGCTAGAATACCGGAGTGGGTAGCCATTCCCTTCTCCAGGGGATCTTCCTGACCCAGGGAACAAACCCAGGTCTCCTGCATTGGCACATGGGTTCTTCATCACTGAGCCACCTGGAAAGCCCCTCTTTAGATGTTACCGGGCACAAAAATTTTCTTTTTCTTTTTTTAAATGTCCTGAAGATCTGGATAAGATCACTGAGGAGGATGATTCTCAGGACACTCCACGGAGAAGGAAGGCTGCGTCCCAAGCCATGGTCCAGCAGAGGAAGATTCTCTTGGAAAACAGTGATGACGATGGAGCCAACGACTCTGAGCCAGACTTTGCAACTGGTAGGTTATGTCCTCACTCAAGCTCCACCCTATGGAGAGTCAGTCAGAAGTTCCCGGAGACTCCTGCTGTATGCAGAACACTGCTGAGCATTGGCTGTGCAAATTTGAGGAACACAGGACAGTTAAATTCAGCTGTGCCTTTGGTGGAAAAGCTTTATCCGGAGGTGAACTTTAAGCTGTGCCTTGAAAAATGAGTAGCATTTAGGGGTGAAATGGCACTTCTGACTGATGGAAAGGCATAGACCACAGAACAGGCAAGTACATACACAAGAGCTCAGTGACACTATAGAGATTTCTCAAAGAAGTAAAATTTGGAACTGCCTTACAATCCAGCAGTTCCACCCCTAGGTATTTATCGGAAGGAAACAGGAACAGTAACGAGAAAAGACACATGCCCGCTGTGTTCACTGCGGCATTATTTACAATAGCCACGACACGGAAGCAGCCTAAGGGCCCGTCAGTAGGTGAAGGGCTGAAGAAGATGTGGGACATATATATGTTTGCTGTATGTATATTGGGGTTGCTCGTCCACATTGATCCAGCAGATACTTGGGTTTCTATTTTGGGTGCTGTATTCTTGACACGAGAGCTTACTTTTGAGGGCGGGGACATAGACAGAAAACCAAGATCTGAGGTGTCAAGTGTTGATGGTTTATGTACTTAAGAATTCATAGATTCCCCGAGAAGCATCTCTTGTCTTCTTGCTTCACTTGCAGTCCAAAAAGACTGTCTCTTTTCCAGTTCTCTGAGAGCTGGTTTGGTTTTTCTCTGCTGCATTGTTACAGTTTCCCCCAAACTCCTTGGGTGGCTGTGCTTCTCATCAAACTGGGTGGTCCAGCCCCAAGAACTCCTGGCCCCTCGGGGCGGCTCCTTGAGGGGAGGTAGTTACCACCGTCCAGCCTATGCTGTGGCTGCACAGCCTGAGCTTCAGGCTCCCTCCTCCCAGCCTTCTGACTCCTCCTGAGTCCCCCACCCAAAGAGTGCGCAAGTCCACGCTGTCCTGTGGGTCTGGAACCCCCTTCGGATCCCCATCCAAGCCTGCTTTACCTACCATGGAAGGACACCCGTGTTCCCTGTCTTGCTTGGTGTACTTCAAGGAGCGGTATAGCCAGTTTATTTTCTTCTGCCCTAAGCTGAGAATGGCTCCCTCTCCTGTCTCCTCAGAGGTGATGGCTTATTATACTTGAATGTGCTGTTGGAATCATCTCAGACAGCCTGCATTATCTGGAGCAGGGTCCCTTCTTTTAAGTGACATTTCAGAATTTCCCACTGCATCGGCTCACCCTAAATGAGAGAAAGTGCCTTTTGCGACCTTCAGTAGGGAAAGAAAAGTGAAAAGGAGAGAATCAAGGCTTCTCCTAAGGACATATAAAGCTCTCCAAAACCCAGAACCCAGTGTCTGGGTTTTTAGATTTTCCAGGAGGAGATGCTAATCCTTGGGATTCTGGGTGTTCCGTCGCTGCCCCTCCAGTCTATGTACATAGAGTCCTAGCCTGTCCTACAGTCTGTCTCCTCAAGCCAAAAGAGAATACGTGAAATACCATAGCTGCTGAGTTTACAGGAAGCTGTGCCTCCTGGACTTTGTGTTCTGATATTCTAGAGAGGCTTCTCTACTGCCTGCCCTCCCCAAATACAGATCCTCTTGGGACTCCAGAAATGATGACTTGATTTTGCCAGGTGCTATTTATATTAATGGCAGCCTTCATGCAATCTGCTGGCCTTATATAGTAAATTCTGCATAACCCGGTAACTGTTACGTGAATACGTGGGTTGAGCGTCTGTTTTTAAAATTGTGTTAGTGTGGGATGAATGACAGCTAAGGACATCACAGGTTGAGATCATGATGACATAGTTGATTTAGGCAGAGGCCATCAGTGAGAGGCTGATGAGCATCTTTACGACGGGGATTCAAGCCAGGCATCCATTGACCCCACCAGGAGCCGGGCAGCCACACATTCTGTGCTCTCAGATATGAGTGACACCATAGGCAGAGCAGAGCATCACCTAGGAAGTGTGTTCATTACCTGTATTAACTCAGTCTGCACAAGAGCCCCGTGGTGGAGGCAGTAGGGTCCTCCCCATCTTATACATGGGAAACTGAGGCACAGTGGTGGCGTCAGGGGCCTTTCTGAGGTCAAGGACACGTAAGTAAGGGGCCTGGATGCACTCCCAGGCACTGTGCTTTGTTCGGCCCCTGGAGACGGCACGACACAGAGGGGACAGGGATGTGTGTGCAGAAGGTGATGCTGGAGCCCAGAAGCCCCGCATCCTCCAGCAGAGGTGAGCAGAGGTGTGATCTGTTTCAGGTGAAGACTCTGAGGATGGCTCTGATTTTAGTGGGAGTGAAGACGATGAAAACTTCACTGTGAGAAAAAGTAAAGTTAAAGAAACCAAACGGAAAGAAGTGAAGGCGAAACCTCCAGCTGAGAAGAAAGAGAAGCCTAAACCCAAGCGTGGTGCTGGGGGTAAGCCAGTCCCTCACACGTCACTTCATGCCGGAGACAGGCCTGCTTTCCTTAAAGTGCTTCCCCGCCTCTGCCCTTTTCTCCCTAACCTGTGGGGTGTTCCTTTCTTGTCACAACCTGGGGAGGACGGCAGGCCGGGCTGGGGTGGCAGAAGGCTGAGGGGGCCCTGAGCAGCTCCTGTCCCCTGTATTTCATGGCCACAAAACCGAGGCTCTCAGAGGTCAAAACAGATGTTGGATTCTCACGGCTAGGCGATGGCCGGAACTAGCCCCCAGCTTTGTCCATGCAGAGCCTGGACCTGTCCATTAGACACATTTTCTCCAAGCAGTTGAACGGGGAGGTGACGTATCTCATCTGCTGCTATCGCACATGACCGGTCTTGGAGGGGAGAACCCTTCTGTCTGTGTTTAGGGGCCTTTGGTTGCTTCAGAACAGATTCAGTTAGAAGAAACCAGTTTTACAAGACAACTTCTGAAACTAGTGACGACCTGAACATGGAATAGTTGTTTCTTGTGTGAAAGAAGTTGGGATGTTTGTAAGTTCATAATACGTTAATAGATTATTGTAAAATATAACTTCCTTAAACCTGATTTGTTTTTCTTACTGATAGAGTTTTTATATCTTAGCTGTTTAATATATGTAAAGTATTTGAAACTATTGTTCAGACCCCATTGCTAAGGATGGCCTTAGTCTCACCTCCCCTTGAACAGATCAGTGCTGAGTACAGGTGCCGAGTACTACTGAGAAATGAGAACTAAGTACTGATAGAGTCCCATAGTTTTTCCCTTGGTAGGGAAAATTTTAAGAGCTTTGGCTTCCAATACAGTAGCCACTAGCCAAAGTAGTTCCGTCACATTTAAGATAATTAAAATTAGGTGCAGTTTGAAATCAGTTTCTTGGCTTTGCTGCCACATTTCAGGTGCCCACCTGATTGTGGCTTGTGGCTACTGATGTGTTGGACAGCACGAAATACAGGGCATCCCCATCACGGCAGAGAAGCCTGACCTCGGGCTTCGGTAACAGGAAGAGGAGTGCGTGGTAAAGGTGTTCACATCCACAGGCACTCAGATGCTGCTGAGGCGTCTTGAAGCAAGCGTTATCTGAAAGAGACTTTGTCTCCTACTTCTCCCTCCATCAAAAGCAAACCCAAACCCACTCCCATTCTGTATTCCTTCTCAGACGGTGTGTCCATGACGGGAGTTTGTGAGCCCTGATTATTCCTGTGCCTCCAGCACCGTCCTCCTTTCTAATGACCGAAAGCCCTCCACTCTGCTGTTTTCCCCACTTTCTCCTGCTTCGTGCATTCCTGATTCGTTCCAGATCCCCTCTCACCTGGGCCACCACGGAGCCGCCTAGGTGCTCTGCTTTTATGCCGCCCTCGGTGAGATGCTTCTAAACGTGCAGATCTGCACGGCTTCTAAGTCCCCCAGGCCCACCTCTGGGTTCTGTCATCTCTCTTACCACACTGCAGTGTACATATCTCTTTACTTTTGTGCCGTTTCTGCTATAGTCTAGTGAGGGGACCATAAATTCCCTGGGAATAGGATACTCTGAGACCCTGGAGCCCGATAAATTCAATATCTCATGACACATGGTGACGGGACACTGTTGTGTGAGTTACATTGTGGACTCTGGACTCAGACGTGTTTTCCACTTCTGGCTTAGATGCTTACTAGCTCTCAGACTACAGGCCGACTGTCATCTCTCTGTTTCCTTAACTGACAGTGGGGAGAGTCATTTCTGTATCAGAGCTGCCCTCAGGGTTAAAGGTAGTGTTAAAGGATATACTTACCATACTTCCTAGCATAGAAGTGCTCAGAAAGAATGGCCGTTCCTAGGCCCTCTCTAAATGTTGATTAATGAAAGTTTTCTGGATTTATGATTCTGCTTCTTTAATTTTTATAAGCTGATGGAACTGTGTAATTTTCACACATGCATACTAGACTTCAGTCTTGCTCTGTGACCCCTGTTTTATGTATATTTCCAAACAAGTGACTTCAGTAGACTGCACTCCAGCTGCCGTCAAGTCAGAATCTCGGTCCTCACCAAGAAAGGAAGCCAGTAGGACGCCTTCACAGATACGCAGTCCTGCAGCAGAAAGCAAGAGACCCAAGTGGGTCCCACCAGGTATGTATAGTGTGTTTATTTACTGCTTAAGGGCAGGGACTTGGAGGATTGCCAGAGGTAGGTATATTTTTCTTGTAAATGTTACGAATGAGCACTTCCTCATATTATTACAGTCTTCAAAACTAAAGGTTTTTAATTGCTACATTTTATTCATCACTTGTTATTCCCTTATATTTGAGCACCTAAATTGTTTATTATTTCTTCATGGTGATAAATAAGGTTGCAATTAGCACAGACAACCTTACTTTAGAAATCTGGGCACATCCTGGGCTATTTCCTAGGATAAATTCCTAGTAGTCGAGTTACAGTGCAAGAGTACCAGCATTTAAGCTTCCTGATACGTATGCATGGATGTTTGTCGACAGATCTCTTTGCTCAAGACCTGCTGACCACTGCAGTGGGACAGAAACCTTGGGAATTCCAGCATTTAGCAAACTCGACCTTCAGTGGTTACACGCTCGGCTTCTCTTTGTGTTCTTTTGCTCCACAGCCTGGTCTCATGGTCCTTCATGCTTCTTGACATTCCTAAAACCCCAGTCCCGGTTCTGCTCATGTCTCACCCAGACTGGTGGTGACTTCCTGCCGGTCCCTCTCCACTTGCCCTCGTGCCGCCCAGGAGCCCTCTGCAGCGGAACAGGTGCAGTCTCTGCTCCTGCAGCACCTGGGTGTGCACTTCTGTCCAGCTTCCTCCCTCTGGGATGGCTTTCTTCAGGTGTCTGCTCTCCTTTGCTGAGTCATTCCAAGTCTCCTGGGGTTTCCTATCCTCCTTCTTCATGACGTCCTCTGGCTGGTCCACAGTGGTCACTCCCCTAAGGGTGACCGACGGTTCACAGATGGATACAGGCCTGAGACTCTGTGGTTGCTTCTTCTCTGTGGCCTCATTTTGTCATCTGAAGTGGCAGGCACTGTATAATCTTTAAAGTCTTCTGGTTTCAAAATTTTAAGATTTTAGGGAGGACTTAAAAAGTTTGTGGAGAAGGAAAGGAGAAAGGTTATTTACTGAAATAATGATGCTGTTTCGGTTCAAGGGTACCTCTTAGTTTATTTCTTCTGAGAATACTTAGTGATTCCTCAACAAAAGAAATTTTAAAGAATTGATATAATGAGTTACAGAAGTTTGAAGGCAGCATAAGCCAAAAGATAAGAAATAACGGAGTGGTGGCTAAAGAGTCATCGTCATAAAACAGAGTGCTTGCAGACTCATTGTGAGGAAGGCGGGGCAGGTCAGGTGCTGGCGGCATGGGGCCGGGGCCGGGGAGTGGGCTGGGGTGAGCGGGCGTCGTGCCCTCTGTAGGGAGGCCGCGCTGCTCTGCTCCCCTTGCTGTTCACACGCAGGGCAGTGGGCCATGTGTTTCCATGTCTTGAGCTTTTCAAGAGAAGCCAGAAGTCCACATTTTAGTGGGAAAATCTAGTTCGTAAAAGTGAACTTAAAAGTTGACCAATCAGTATATATGAGAGCAGGATTGACTCTCAGGTGGCCTCCTGTCGTACACAAACTTGAGAAGACCAGCCAGGCTCCAGTAGGAAAGTGAGCCAAGGACGTAAACGTACCGCTACCCCCAAGAAGTGCCACCAGAAACAAATATGAGAAGAGTGGCAGTCTCAGTGGTAATTAAGGAAGCATAAAACAATAAAATACAATTACATACCTCTCCAGCTAGAAAATAATAAGACTGTCAACCAGTGCATCTGGGTGGTGGGGTAGCAGGTGTAATTATTATAAATTTGTAATCCTTTTATAGGACAGCTTAACAGGAACCATAAAAATAAACCCGTCTTTTCTTTTCAGAGCTACTTTTGGGAATTTACAAAGAATTTAAAAGAAGAAAAAGTAATAAGTGGTCAGTTTTTTTTTAATAACCATTTATAGAAAAGTGGTGAAAAACTGGAAACAACCCAGAAGTTTGTTGTAGGAATTTTGTCAATATGTGACGAATACGTGCCATTAAGAATGATAAATCAGATAGCTAGAATCATGGAAATGTTTATAAAACCTTTATGTGAAAAAACTATACACAGTTGTACTTTTTATGGTTATACTTCATATCAACTACAAACATATATGTGGATAAATTCTGAAATTTAGTACTCAATGGACGTAATCACTCCATTAGTGTGGTAGCCTAAATGAAATGTGTAAAGAAAGAAAAATGGTATTTGTCAAAGTTATTTACTGTTTGAAAAATAGACTCTTTAAGGAGTATTTGTAGAAGTTACAGAATTTTTAAAAATGTATTAGATTTGCTACTACTTTAGAAATTATAATTACATTTTTTTAATGCCTTTACAATCAGTGTTGTTTGCTCCCAACTTTCCTATTTAGCTTTCACGTTTAAAATTGTAGCGCCATTACATTGGCCTCTGGGGATGTTTGCCATCCGACATACTTTCCGCTCTGTAGTACTTCCCACTCTTTTGCTCTAACTCGATAGAACCTACATAGCAGGAGAAGGAAATGGCACCCACTTCAGTGCTCTTGCCTGGGAAATCCCATGGGAGGAGCCTGGTAGGCTATACAGTCCATGGGGTCGTAAAGAGTCAGACACGACTGAGTGACTTTGCTTTCTTCTGCTGGCGTCTCCTGTTTCATAGACTGATCTTTGTGAAGAGATGCCTGACATGCTCAGCATCAGGTGATGTGCTCTCTTGCAGCCATGTCCGGAAGCAGCAGCCGCAGCCCCCTGGCAGGAGTGGCCGTGAAGTCTCCGAGTCAGAGCCTTCGCCTCGGCCTGTCCCGCTTAGCACGGGTTAAACCTCTGCATCCAAATGCCACCAGTAGCTGCGTGTAGCCACAGGAAGATGTTTGATTAAGAAGCTCTCACTCATATAAGCAGGTTTATATTTGAGGAAGGAATTATAATATAAAGGAATCCTTTAATGTCATATAAATTTCCTCTACCTGTTTTGTGACTGTTCTCCGCAAAGCTGCCCGAGACTTCAGCAAGAGTTTTATGTGAATTCTCTTGGAATGTCCTTTCCTTCCGAAGAGCATATTCTCCTCCCTCAGTGTATGTAAGTGGTCACTGTCATCCACCTTGCTGTCAGCATGACACGGAAGAGGTCCACGTTACATGCTGCTCGTTGCCAGTAACAGGATGCTGCTTCCTGCCTTTGTCAAGTTGACGGCCCCTGAACTTCGTGTGCAGAGTTTATCTCGCAAGAGGAAGATTCCCACTTCTCCCAGGGATGTTTCTACACTGGCAGCTACACTGTCAGTTTTATTGCCACGATGTTTCATCTTTTAGCCAAATGTTTTTATAATGAGAATTCAGAATTATTTTCCACATTAAAACAGTTGCTGTACTATAGTGTATGTCTCCTACCTAGAAGTATTAATAGATGGTTATCTTATAGCAAATAAAATTTCGAGACATTTCATGAAGACTTCATTGTCAAAACCTTTGATAAAACAGTTTTGATATGCACTTTCCCTTGATACCATTGCATCCGTCTGTCTACATTTCATGATAAAATAAGTGCTCTGCAAAAACAAAAGCTGTCCTTTTTGTTGTAAATAGAGGAAGAGCTGATTCTTAAAGTCATCACTGTCCGTGAAGCCCGTGTTTAACAGGTGGCTGTCAAGGTTGTCATCGCTGCTGTATTAGCATAGCTCCTTAGGAAGCTTAGATAGGAGTTCACTGTGAATAAAAGTAGTAATAGGTGTTTTCTATTTACAGTGAAAATTTCAACCAGCTCCTGATCACATTTTAATAAAAATTCTCTGAATTTTAACCATTAAAAATGTATATAATACTTAGTTCTTGGTTTATGAAATATGTTAACGTGAAAATAAGTAATTCAGACTTATGATTAAAGTGAGCATTTGCCTGCTGCTGCTTTGTATATTTTTTCTTGTCTGGTATATAGTTTATGCTGTGGTGCCTCCTCAACCCATTCCTCCCTCCCTGGCTGGAAGCATGCTTTCCAGGAACACTGTGTTGAGGACTCTGTATACTGCAGTTTAACAATAAACACTAAGCTATACTGTGCTAGTACTGATGTCATTGATTAATCACCTGGGCCAGCCTGATGAACCTTTTATCTCTGTGTGTGGTATTAACCCACCTACTGAAAATTACCTTAAAGTGTGTCCAAACTGGCTTTGCAGAAAACACTCGTGACCGTTCTGGTGTCAGACCCAGCGCACATTTTCTCACTGTCTTACAGACCCTGCTCATCGGACCCTGTTTAACACGCTTTGTTTCCTGGGCCAAAGGACACCACTCTGGTCCTTTTCTCCCCGCCTACTCCTCACTGCTTTGCGGCTTGCTAGTGTTCCGTGTCACCTACACCCACTGCTCTCACTGCCCTGTCATTCCACGTGAGTCCATGCTTTCCCTGTGCTCCGTTTTTCTTTGAAAACGTGAGTTAACTTCAAGTTCCCGTGGTCACCTAGGTGACTGCTGCCTGCCAGTTAGGCTCTAACGCCCAGAACTTGCTCTTGACGCAGCTGTGTTGCCTGGCCCCCCCAACCCAGGTGTCTTCCCTCTGTGGTTCCTATTAGTAAACAGCAGCATCATCAGTCAGCTGAGGGACCTGGGGCACTTGTGCCCTGCACATCCCATACAGTCAGCAAGCTCTAGTCCATTTCCTGCTCTCTTTCCAGGTGCCGCCCTTTCTCTGACACTCCCATCACTTACTACTTCTAAGGGGCATCCTTGCCTTGATGAGCAAGCTACTCTGTTCTCCCTTCAACCCATTAGAGCCAGAGGGAGTTTCCTAAAACAAAATCTGAGCAGAACACCCCTCTGCTTAAAATCCGCACTCTCAGCCTGTTTAGTTCACAAGCTATTTAGAGTCAGGCTGGCCTCTTGTCCCCTGCTACCCATGTGCACCTTTGACCCTTGCCACACCATACTGGGTGCTGGCACCTGTTGGCTCTGGGTTTTCAGAGTATTCTGTTTGCCTTTTTCCCGTTGCTAATTCCTTCTTGTGCTAGCAGACGCATATCCAACTTAGCTGTTTCAAAAAGCTTTATTTTGAATGTTTCCTCCACGGACCACATTGCATTTCTCCAGGTAACTGCTGTCATTCAACTATTTAGTTTTCCTGCTTTTAAAAGCTGGTGCAGAGTAAGTGCACAGAAGAATGTTCCTCTGATGAATAAATCCTATCCGGAACCTTTACTATGTGCTTCTGATAACCCCAGGGCTTCCCTGGTGGCTCAGAGGCAAAGCCTCTGCCTGCAAGGCGGGAGACCCAGGTTTGATCCCTGGGTCAGGAAGATACCCCGGAGAATAAAATGGCAACCCACTCCAGTACTCTTGCCTGGAAAATTCTGTGGGCTACAATCCATGGGGTCGCAAAGAGCCGGACACAACTGAGCGCCTTCACTTTCACTTTCTGATAACCCCACTTTCGTGAAGGGGAGAGAGTGAGGGGTCACTTCACGAGCCTGTTGCATCAACTCGAATCTCTCTAACCTCAGAATGTCCTTCAATTCTTGTCCCAAACTTTAAAGAATGGAGGCAAGAGAACAGGAGCAGGAGGAAAAGAGCTGTCTCTCTTGGCTGAGGTGAAAGGTGGTTTGGGACCGGACCAGAGCCCCAGCCTTTCAGCTCAGGAGTCACAAAAAGGGCGGAAACAGTTTCTATAGCGATGGGAGCAGGGTGTGGCCCTCCACCCGCGCCCTCGGTTACCGGTCCCAGCTGGCGGCGCCAGCAGTCTGCGCAGGCCCGATGCAGCTCCTCCCGCTTCCCACCCACACTGGCGCCAAGTAAGGGGCGGGGTGGGAGCGAGGGTACACATCGGGGCCAGGGGGATGGAAGGTGGGGCGCGCAAGAGTGACAGGATGCGGGAAAAGAGAAGGGCTGCGAGTCTGAGGAGAAAAAGGCAGGTGTGAATGCGGGGACAAGGCAAGTACTATTTCAGATTTCGCTCCGAGCCCAGCTGCATCCTCAGAACCCAACATCAGTGTATTGAGGATGCGTTTTGTTTTCAGATCATAATACCAAAGTACGGCCCCATTACCTCCTTGATGCAAAGTACTCAAATGATAGGCACGTCTCTAAGAAGCAGGGATCATCATTGCTGAGTGTAGGACCTATACATAACCCTTCTCTGACATGTGTTTCCTTTTTTTTAAAAACTTTTTATTTTATATTGGGGGCTTCCCTGGTAGCTCAGCTGGTAAAGAATCCGCCTGCAATGGAAGAGACCCCCGTTTGATTCCTGGGGTTGGGAAGATCCCCTGCAGAAGGGGTAGGCTACCCACTCCAGTATTCCTGGGCTTCCCTGGTGGCTCAGTTGGTGAAGAATCCGCCTGCAGTGTGGGAGACCTGGGTATGACCAGTTAACAAACAGTGCTGTGGTCGTTCCAGGTGAACAGGGAAGGGACCCAGCCGCACATACACATGTGTTCCTTCTCCCCCAACTCCCCTCCCATCCAGGCTGCCACATAACATTGAGCAGACTTCAGTGTGCTGTACAGTAGATCCCTGTAGGTTATCCATTTTAAATTTAGCTGTGTGTAACTCTGACATATATTTCTTAAGCTAAAAACCTTAAATGTGCATTATTTTAATCGCTTCCTTACAGAATTACTAACTTTTGTATAATGCTCTTTGAAAGTCTCACTAACTGCTCTTAAAAGTTTTGGGTGTGAGGAGAGTCAAATTTTTATTCCCATTTTCTTATTGAGAAAAGCTAAGTGACTTGCCCAAGGCCTCCTGGTTATCAACTGCTTTCTTCTGATTGGAGCTTCTCCCCTTGGCCCAGGTGTGTAGATTTATAAATCTGTACCCCCACAGCCCTAAGTAATATGTTATACTTTTCCATTAAGATAGTGTTGCATCACTGGCTTGGATTGAGTGCAGGATGGGGAAAGGTGGGTTTTAGAGAACTCATAAGACTTACTGGACATGCTTCCAGCCCTGACCCCAACACTTTGGGGCCCAGAGCGTTCTTCTCCCTTTCTTTTCTTTTTTTTAAAAAAAATTTCATTGGCGTATAGTTGCTTTACAATGTTGTATTACTTTCTGCTGTGCGGCAAAGTGAGTCAGCCACGTATATACATATATTCCCTCTTCCTTGGATTGCCTTCCCATTTGGGCCACTGCAGAGCACTGAGTGGAGTTCCCTGTGCTATACGGCAGGTTCTCAATAGCTGTCTATTAGTATCAGTAGTGTATACGTGCCAATCCCAATCTTCCAATTCATCCCGCCCTTCTATTCTCCCGTGGTGTCCATGTTTGTTCTCTACGTCTGTTATCTCTGTTTCTGCTTTGCAGTTCGGTTCATCTGTACCATTTTCCTCAATTCCACATATATGTTAATATACAATATTTGTTTTTCTCTTTCTCTTTCACTGGGTGACAGTCTCTAGGTCCACTCATGTGTCTGCAAATGGCACAGTTTCATTCCTTTTCATGGCTGAGTAATAGTCCACTCTGTATGTACCACATCTTCTTTATCTGTTCATCTGTTGGACATTTAGGTTGGTTCCATGTCTTGGCTATTGTAAATAGCACTGCAGTGAACGAACATTGGGGCATCTATCTTCTGGAATTATGGTTTTCAATAGGCAAATGCCCAGGAGTGGGATTGCTGGATCATATGGTAATTTTGTTTTTAGTTTTTTAAGGAACCTCCACACTGTTCTCCATAGTGGCTACATCAACTTACATTCCCCCCAAGAGTGTAGGAGGGTTCCCTCTTCTTCACACCCTTTCCAGCCTTTATTGTTTGAAGATTTTTGATGATGGCCATTCTCTGACCAGGGTGAGGTGATATCTCATTTTGGTTTTGATTTGCATTTCTCTAATAATTAGTACTGTTGAGCATTTTTCATGTGTCTCTTGGCCATCTATATCTCTTATTTTGGAAAAAAATGTCTGTTTAGGTCTTCCACTCATTTTTGATTGGGTGCTTTGTTTATTTGATATTGAGCTGTGTGAGCTGCTCCCTTTCTTGTCTTCACCGCACATCTCATCTGACTTGGTCATAAAAAGTGGGCCCATGACCCCACAGCTCATGTCCAGGGATCTCTGGCTGATACCCACCTCTTCTGAGCAGCCCACGTGCCTGCCATCCTATTAGGGGACACCTGCCACTCGGGGGTGATTCGCAGGCTTAGCGAAGTTTTTTTTTTTTTTAGAAGGAGATGAACAGTGCAAAATTTGGGATTTTTTAAAGCCTGTAATTAACTTGTGTTATTGGAAATGTTCCATCAGCCAACTCAGGGCTTAAGTAACCTGCGGCCCCTCTGACCTGTTTTGGATGACTGATGATCAACAATGTTATTAACTCAGGTTTCACTGTTCAGGCTTAAATGGAGACTTGGCGAAAGTGTGAGGCTGTTTAAACAGGAAGTTCAGACTACAAAAGAACAGTGGAAGTGTCCTCAGTCACCGGTCTTGCTTGAGGGATTTAATTGTCTACATGTAGGTACATAGAGTCTAGGCGTTCTAAGGAATTCTCCAAACATGGACTCTGCCAATTTGGTTCTGAGACTTAAGTCTGTTCGTTCCCTTCTCTCTTTTGGACCTTATCGAAGAGAATGATGATAAATGTGAAGGGATTCTGGTATGCCAGCCACTTTCCAACTGCTGTTGTTGCCAGCACCTGAACACGCTGTGTTCTCAGCGTGTGGAGAACCAGTGCTGACCGCAGACCCAACACGAATGTGTTGTAACAGCTGAAAAAACCAATACTGGCTTTGTCTGCTTTAACTGACGATCAGTGACCATGATGATACATGGCAGAAACCAGCACAATATTGTAAAATGATTTTCCCCCAATTAAAAAGAAAAATGAAAAAAAAACCAGTGACCTGGTGAGGGCTGCAAAATTCTGGCTGCCTAACAGAGTGTTGATTAGAAGAGAATATTAATTCTAGCAAATGGTAGGCTTTTTAAGGGAGGTCATTTTTAGTCCAGGCTTTCTCTATCCTGCCTGGATACTCTATCAAATGAGGAGGGGTTTGATATAAAAGCATAGATGCCTGAAGATGAGCAGGTGCTGGGGAAGCAAAAAGCCACTGTTTTGAATATTTAAGAGCTCTTGAGTAGAAGAGGGGGTGAGTGTGCTCTTTGTAGCACTGCAGAGAACAGATATCAGCGGAGGAGAACAGGCAGGTGTCAGCAGAGAACAGGTGTCAGCAGAGAACAGGTGTCAGCAGAGAACAGGTGTCAGCAGAGAACAGGTGTCAGTGGAGGAGGACAGGTGTCATCGGAGAATATGTGTCAGCGGAGGAGAAAAGGTGTCATCCAGAGAACAGGTGTCGGAGATGAACAGGTTTCAACGGAGGGGAACAGGTGTCAGCAAAGAACAGGTGTCAGCAGAGGAGAACAGCTGTCTGTAGAGAACAGGTATCAGCAGAGGAGAATAGCTGTCAGCAGAGAACAGGTATCTGCAGAGGAGAACAGGTGTCAGCGGAGGATGCTGTTCAAGGTCATTTTCTCCAACTGACATTGATGGAGGTCCAACCGTGTGCAGGTTAACAGCTGGATGTGAAATGGGTTGCCTGGGAAAAGAGTGAGTTCTGTTCCAGAAATACTGAAGCAGAGATGAGTGGTTACTTGGAATCCTCTTGAGAAGGTTATTCACACCAGTGGTGGGATGAGGTGGGCAGATAGCTTCTAAAAATTCTTCCAGCTCTTAAGCATCTGTGAATCTGTGGACCATGGAAAGTATCAGGGAGAATTTCATAGAAGCTAAGGAGTTCTCTCTGGCAGAAGAAGTGTGTTAAATACACCATCTCCTGTTTCTAGAACTATAAAGGGACTCCCTGCAAGTTGTATCTTGCCACAATCTCTGTCCTGAATGTGGTCCCTGGGCATAAAGATCTACTGCAGTAGAAATCCTGAAATTACAACAGATGAATCTCAAAAGATGTATTTCCTTTCTGGGCTTTGAAGTTCGGTCTAGATAGATAATGGCTTTCCTGGTGGCTCAGTGGTAAACACCCTGCCTGCTAATGCAGGAGACATGGGTTTGATCCCTGGGTCAGGAAGACCCCCTGCAGAAGGGAATGGCAACCCACTCTAGTATTCTTGCCTGGGAAATTCCATGGACAGAGTAGCCTGGTGGCGTCAGAAAGAGTTGGACAGGACTGAGTGACTAACACTTCCACTTTCATACATAGAGGAAACATTACGTATAAGATTGTTATGCTTGCAATAATGCGGTGCCACTGTTTACAGTCTGTCTTGCTCACCAGATTCTGAACTCTTAAAAGCAAGGATTCTGGTTTATTATATGTGATTCTTCTATGCTTGGCACAGTATCTGGCACACGGCGATCTGAACATTTCAGATAAATTAACCTAAGCTGTTTTAGATGTCTTTCCTTTCAGCACATTTGTACCAAGAGATTTCAAATGCAAGCTGCTGTCCTTGTCCCCATGATAAATATAAAACATAAAATAAAATCCCAGTTCACCATTCCTGTCCCCAGGAGATTGACAAGATACAAATAGACACATATAAATGGCAACCCACTCCAGTGTTCTTGCCTGGAAAATCCCATGGACAGAGGAGCCTGGCGGGCTATGGTTCATAAGAACGCAAAGAGTCAGACACAACTGAATTGACTTAGCACTAGCACTAATACACGATAATTAACAACAACGCTGTTGACCAAGTGACAAAATGATCTCTATAGACAAAAGTGTTGAAATCCAGAGGAGGAGATAGTAATGGGCTGCAGAAGCAGGAAAACTCTGACCCGTGAAAAATAATAGGAACTTAAAAATCTCAGTTCTCAAAAAAGTATTCCTCTGAATAACTTCACAGTCATGGTGCGGTCACTGCTTATTAGTGTGTCCCCAAGAGCTTATTCCTTGGTGGCTCAGATGGTAAAGAAGCTGCCTGCAATGTGGGAGACCCAGGTTCGATCTCTGGACAAGGAAATGGCAACCCACTCCAGGATTCTTGCCTGGAGAACTCCATGGGTAGGGGAGCCAGGTGGGCTGCAGTCAGTCCATGGGGTCACAAAAAGCTGGACACGACTGAGTGACCAACACTTCAAGAGCTTATGGCTGGAGTGGTTTGCAGAAGCTGTGATAACATTTGCTTTGGTGCCTGATCTGCTCCTATTTTGTGGATTCTTAACTCCCTTGGCTCTTGCTAGAGTGAGGAGCTGAAAAGGGGGCTTCCAAGAGATGGAGTGGAGCCTCAGTGGAGGTCTGCTGACATGACAGGAGGTTGACGGTGGCATGAGAACCCTGTAAAACTCAATCATCCATTTCCTCAAGTCACCACTTTAGCTAGAGTCCATAAGCTTATGGGACTTACTTTTTCATCTTGCCATGAGTTAATTATTTGGGAGTTGTGCTCGGAAGGAAGAAGGTGCAAATGTGACCCAGTGAAATCCAGAAGAAGCGTGGATCGCTTAAGCTAATAAGTGACCATGAGTAGGTCCATATTTTAGGGGGAAAGATGCTGGCGGCTGGAGAATGGTTTACTCTGCAGTCAGCAGACAGAGGTGGGGCTTTTTGCTTGATGTCCTGAGCTGCTAACCTCCTTCCTAGCTCCTCGTCCTGCCTTGGTTCTGGTCTCCTTCTGCCATGAGCACATAAGGTTATCCAGTGTCCACGTAGGCCACCAGAAGGGAGACAAGAGGAACGGTGGTGCCTCAGCCATAATTAGACCTGCCACCTTCTCTTCTCCAAGGCTGCCTGGCATTCTTCCCATCCTGGGGGTGGGGACCATTACTTATATAGTCAGTTCCCTACATACAAATGAGTTGCCTTCCGAGAGCGTGTTCGCTAAGTCCGAACTATTTGTAAGTCCAGCAAAATGAGCCTAGGCACCAACTAACGCAATCGACTATATAGTACTACACTGCAATAGCTTTATATTTGCATACAAATAACACATAAAAGGCAAACAATAAATAAAACATTTCTAAGCTTACAGTACAGTGCCTTGAAAAGTACAATAGGGCAACACAACAGCTGGCACACAGGGGCTGGCATTGAGTGGCCAGGCAAGAAGCGTTACTGACTGGAGGAGGGAGAGGAGCGGGGAGATGGTGGAGCTGAAGGATGGTCAACAACAGGAGATGGAGGGCAAGCTGCCAGTTCACTCGCGCTTGATGTTGACAGCACAGCTTCTGGTTCCTTGCCGGATTCAATTCTATCGCCCCTCTCAGAAAAACGATCCAGTGGCGTCTGGGAAGTAGGTCTTTTTTTCTCATCATAGATGACGTGGTAGCAC
>SJYQ01092837.1:357373-389908 GCA_006410935.1 Redunca redunca | reverse complement strand
CTACCCCTGCTATTATCATGTACAACAAAAAACATCTTGTAGTGTATACATTTGCAAAAGATTTATGAATACCGAAATATCTCCTTTGATAAAACAAAAATTAATATAATATATTTGAAATAATAAATCTACAGCATATATGACAATATAAGAAAGGTAACATTCTGTTCACATTTTAAAATATGCAAACAGAATGATCTTGGTTGTGATTTTACTTTGGCAAAATCATCGTGAGTTTGCAGTTTACATTTTTTATTTTAGCTGCTTGAGTATTTAGCTTAAGTGTTTAGATAGGTCCCACAGAAATCTTAGTGGCCAGTACTGTTATTGTCTCCATTTTACAGATGGGGAAACTAAGATTCAGGTGAAGTTAACTGGTTCATGGCCGTAAACAAGTGAGTGGAGGATAAAATTCAAACCATATTCTTAACAAGTCTATCCCATGCCTCTTTGATGAGTAACGGCAACTCTGTTATATGTTTCTTCACATATTTATTTAACTTAATTTTGAGGAGAGAAAATTCTGCTGCAATTACAGTCAAAAAATAAAATAAAAAATTACATTCAAGATAAATTCACATATGTTGTCATTTGTTAAGTCACAAATTGACAGCATTATTTAAAAATACTATTTAAATTTATAACTTATAAGGGTAGCCTAACAACTTCACTTTCACTCTTCACTTTCATGCACTGGAGAAGGAAATGGCAACCCACTCCAGTGTTCTTGCCTGGAGAATCCCAGGGACAGAGGAGCCTGGTGGGCTGCCGCCTATGGGGTCGCACAGAGTCGGACACAACTGAAGCGACTTAGCAGCAACAGCAGCAACAACTGATGCAAACAAGTCTTGAAAAGATTTACATATTTAAATAGACTAATAATAATTTATATTTATTTCATGATATTTAATATTATGTTATAAAGGTAGCATTATAATAATTTAATATGTAAGCATTTTTAAATGTGGATCTTGATAATATTTCAGTCAAGAAAGTTTTTAAAAATGTGGCTTTTAAAATTGATTTCAGACAATGTGGAAGGGGGAGGGATAAATCAGGAGCTTGGGATTACAGACACTGCTATACATAAGATAGATAACCAAAAAGGACCTACTGTATAGCACAGGGAACTCTACTCAATATTCTGTGATAACCTATATGAGAAAAGAATGTATGTAAAAAGAAACTGAAAAAGAATGAATATATGTATACGTATACATGCAAGTTTACATATAATATGTAATATATGTATAACTGAATCACTTTGCTGTACACCTGAAACTAACACACTGTAAATCAACTATAATCCAATAACTTTTTTAGAAAATTGATTTCAGCTGTCTTTGAGAAATGGGTGATGCTCTAGATAGTAATCAGTTCAGTTCAGTTGCTCAGTTGTGTCTGACTCTTTGCGACCTCATGGACTGCAGCACGCCAGGCCTCCCTGTCCATTACCAACTCTTGAAGTTTACTCAAACTCATGTCCATTCCTTTCAAAGAAAACAAGCTCACAGCCACTGCTGGGACTGGAGCAGATTCAGAACTCTGGGCTCTCAGATGGGGCCATCCTAGGGGACTTACCTGGGAGAGGGGTGGGCAAGGGAGCTCTGCTAATTGCAGTTTCCCAGACAAGTGATTGGGTGCCACAGAGTATCTCAGCACACGTGCTGAGCCTTGGGAGAGTAGGCACCCACTCTGTTACTTCTCTTCTACCCTTGGGCTGCCCCTGTGGCTCAGTGGTAAAGTATCCACCTGCAACGCAGGGGCTGCAGGAGATGCGAGTTCCATCCCTGGGTCAAGAAGATCCCCTGGAGGAGGGCATGGCAACCCATGCCAGTATTCCTGCCTGGAAAACCCCATGGACATAGCAACCTGGTGGGATACAGCCCATGGGGTCACAGACTCGGACATGACTAAGTGACTAACACCTTCGCTTCCACCATTATTTATGGAGTGAACTCATATTTATGGAGTGAACTGATTATTTTGTGGGGTGAACTTTGAATATAACCATAAGCAGCCAATCTAGAATTGATGGTTCCATGAAACTTCAGCACATCACACAACATAATATCTGTGTTTGGGTGGACTTTGGGTTCTGAAGTACAGTGCTTACCTGCTGTTTCCCATTTTCTCCTAGAACCCCACTCTTCCTCCTGAGATCTACTTAGTAAGTACCAGTCGTTTTGTTTTGCATTCCCAGGGTGCTCTCAATTTGGGGAGAGAGGAGGACAAAGATTGGAGTTTACTCTCCACTGCTGTGACAAGGACATGGGGCAAGCAGGCATGGGGTTATGTCTCTGAGTACCAGAATTAATCAGAGCAAGTAGATAACTCCTGTTGAATACTTCTTCAGGCCACGAAAATTAGCATCCATCTGCTTGACATTGGAGGTGGGATGAGTTGATGTTAGAAATACAGCCCCAACCCCATATGTGTTTCTATATTTTCTTTTCTCAACAACATTGAGTGAGTCGGCACCCCCATTTTACAGAGGAGGAAACTGAGAACTAAAGAGATTAAGCAAGTTACTAGATAAAGTAATTCTGCTAATAAAGGCTGAAATCAGAATTCAGATTTTTTTCTGTAATTCATTCACGCTTTTTAAAAAATGGTTTTTTATTATTAAATGTTGAGTATATATAAAAGAATATTCAGGGATTTCCCTAGCAGTCCAGTGGTTGAAACTTCACCTTCCAACACAGGGGGTGCAGGTATGATCCCTTGTCAAAGAGCCAAGATCCCACCATGCCATGTGGCTCAAAAAACAAAACAAAACAAAACATAAAGCAGATGCAACATGGTAACAGATTCAATAAAGACCTTAAAAATGGCCCAAATCAAAAAATCTTTAAAAAATAATAAAAAAAGAATTTCTAAGTATATGTGTCAGGTCTAAAGGATAGTATACAGTAGGCACTTTTGCATGTTTTCAACGCACAGTTTAAGAAAGATGGCCCCTGTGTGTCCCTCCCCATCTTATTTCACCCTGTCCACTGACCCCCCTGAGATAACCACTCTTTTGAGTTTTACATTTATCATTCCATTGCTTTTCTAAAACTCTGAACCGTGTATTGTTTAATTTTGTGTGCTTTTATATGTCTTGAATGGTACTGCTCAGTCTTCTCTTAAAGCACACTCTGTAGCTCCGTACTAACAAACACTGGACAGCATTTGACTGGTTTCACTTGGATTGATCAGGTCATCACACTGATTGATCAGTGCCTGTGCCTGCCCTTTCAATATGTGAATATTGTTCTTGGGAACCTGTTTATGAATCAATTTCATTGCCATATTCAGTGGTATTGGGTATACTGCACTTCCTATCAGTTTTGATGGGTGAGTGTTTTTTTCCTTATGTTTTTGCCATTAAAAACACTGCATGTCTCCTCGTGCATATGTGCAGGGGTTTCTAGAGTGTGAATTTAGGAGGGGTTTGCTGGGTACCAGGGTATGTGAATGCCTTGCTTTACCAGATGACACCAATATTTTCTAAAGCATCAGCATGAATGTACCTGGCCTCTTGTAGGATGTACACGTTTCTGCTGGTACACACCCTTTTTATTCCTTGATACAGTGTGGCTTCTTAGTTTGCCAGTTTAGAAGACATGACAATATTTTCTTCTATTTTAATTTGCATTTTGATGATTATCATGAGATTGAACCTCTCCCTCTTCATGTGTTTATTGGCTATTGGTGTTTCTTCTTCTGTGGAGTGCCTGGCTGTGCCTGATTTTGATTAAATTTTTCTTTTGTGTTGTCTTTTTCTTACTGATTTGTAGAATATTTATATATAATATATAAAACATGTGAATAAGATAGAAATAAAATATACATATATTTATTTAATACATAAAAGCTATTTAAAGTATTTACTAATCTTTTGCCAGTTATCATCAGTTCAGTCGCTCAGTCGTTTCTGACTCTGCGACCCCATGGGCTGCAGCACACCAGGCTTCCCTGTCCATCACCAGCTCCCGGAGCTTGCTCACATTCATGTCCATCAAGTCAGTGATGCCATCCAACCATCTCATCCTCTGCCGTCCCCTTCTCCTGCCTTCAATCTTTCCCAGCATCAGGGTCTTTTCCAGTGAGTCAGTTCTTTCCATCAGGTGGCCAAAGTATTGGAATTTCCGCTTCAGCATCAGTCCTTCCAATGAATATTTGGGACTGATCTCCTTTAGGATGGACTGGTTGGACCTTCTTGCAGTCCAAGGGACTCTCAAGAGTCTTCTCCAACACCACAGTTCAAAAGCATCAGTTTTTAGGCACTCAGATTTCTTTATAGTCCAACCCTTACATCCATACATGACCACTGGAAAAACCATAGCTTTGACTGGATGGATCTTTGTTGGCAAAGTAATATCTCTGCTTTTGAATATGCTGTCTAAGTTGGTCATAACTTTCCTTTCAAGGAGTAAGCAGCTTTTAATTTCATGGCTGCAATCACCATCTGCAGTGATTTTGGATCCCAAAAAAATAAAATCTGACACTGTTTCCACTTTTTTCCCATCTATTTCCCATGAAGTGATGGGACCAGATGCCATGATCTTCATTTTCTGAATGTTGAGCTTTAAGCCAACTTTTTCACTCTCCTCTTTCACTTTCATCAAGAGGCTCTCAGTTCTTCTTTGCTTTCTGCCATAAAGGTGGTGTCATCTGCATATCTGAGGTTATTGATTTTTCTCCCAGAAGTCTTGATTCCAGCTTGTGCTTCTTCCAGCCTGGCATTTCACATGATGTACTCTTCATATAGGTTAAATAAGCAGGGTGACAACATAGTCTTGATGTACTCTTTTTCCTATTTGGAACCAGTCTGTTGTTCCATGTTCAGTTCTAACTGTTGCTTCTTGACCTACATACAGATTTCTCAGGAGGCAGGTCAGGTGGTCTGGTATTCCCATCTCTTTCAGAGATTTCCACAGTTTATTGTGATCCACACAGTCAAAGGCTTTGGCATAGGCAATAAAGCAGAAGTAGATGTTTTTCTGGAACTCTCTTGCTTTGTCGATGATTGAACAGATGTTGGCAATTTTGATCTCTGGTACCTCTGCCTCTTCTAAATCCAGTTTGAATGTATGGAACTTCATGGTTCACTCACTGTTGAAGTCTGGCTTGGAGATTTTTGATCATTACTTTGCTAGCATGTGAGATGAGTACAATTGTGCAGTAGTTTGAACAGATATATATGCAGCTGATACCTGGAATAGGAAATGGCAGCTGACTCCAGTATTCTTTCCTGGAGAGCTCCATGGCCAGAGGAGCCTAGTGGGCTACAGTCCCTGAGGTCGTAAGGAGTCACACATGACTGAACAACTCAACACAGCACATTGGTACTCAGAAAACACTGTTTGCCTTCACCTAGCATAACGACCTCCAAATCCATCCATGTTGCTGCAAGTGACAAAATATTATTCTTTTTAAATGGCTGAGTAGTATCCCATGCATATATTTGCCACTTCTTCTTAATCCATTTATCTCTTGATAGGCACTTTGGTTGTTTCCATGTCTTGGCTATTGTGAGTAATGTTGCTATGAATACTGGGGTGCATGTATCTTTTTGAATTAATGTTTTTGTTTTTTGGGATACATACCCAGGAGTGGAATTGCTGGGTCATATGTTAGTTCTGTTTTTAGCCTTTTGAGAAGCCTCCCAACTGTTGTCCACATTGGCTGCACCGATTTACCAATAGTGGTGTTTTTAAATTATAAAAGCAGCCTGTGTTCATATAAAACATTTGGGAAATAAGGGAGTCTCAAAGTTGAGTTTTGGCTGTTGAGCAGGCCTCCTAGAGCTTTGATGAAATAAAAGGAGGTCCTGAAAACTGCCTGATGGCCTTCTCCAAGGCCCCATCTTTTTATCTTCCACCCCCTACCCCTCCAGAGGCTTTCTCCAGCCACCTGCCAGGGCCCAGGTCTCAAACAATGCAGGAATCCTTTCCAATGCCATGTACCCTTTGAAGAAAATCTGTTTTACACTGCAGATTCCTAATCTGGACTCAGAGTTCAGGACTGTTAAAGAGACTCCTGTTATATTGGCTCAGAGATCAGTGAGGGGCCACAGAATAATGCATTAAGCTCATAGTCTTAAAGGAAAGTTTCTATTTGCCCTGGTGGATGCAGGCGATCACACGCTCTTCTTCCTATCTCCTGGGGATGCTGCGGCACAATGAGGGTTGTCATGGGCGATGGGTGCCTCTTGAGGAAACTGCCAGAGACAAGCAAGCAACCTGCCGGTCCTGTGAGTGGGTGCAGGTGTATAGAGATGCCAGCGGTCCTCAGGGCGGTCAGGCCTGGAGCAGCTGGAACCTCGGGTGGATGGCATCTGTGACCCGCCTCCTGCCTCTACCTGGCTTGTCTTGCAAATATCATTTTTTATATGTGGTGTACTGTGACAAAGATTGAGAAGCCCTGTTCTGTGCAGCAGTTCTGAGTCTTGGTTCCACAGAAGGATGAAGGATTGCTTTAAGACACACTCCAATGGTCACTTGAATGAATCTTACAGACAGATTGGAATTTTGGAGGTTACACCTACCCAGCCACCCCCAAGTCCGTGCAAATTTCTCACAAATGCTCACCAGGGGGACTCTTTCCTTCCAGTGATGGGGTGCTCACTAGCTCATGAGCTCTAGACTTTAGAAAATCCTTCCTTTTATTGTCCCAGAAACGACTTCCCTCTATATTCCACACATTGACCTGACTCTGTCCTGTGGATCACATGTAACAAGCTTTCATTGTGTCCTAGGTAACAGTCCTTCTGATATTGTCGCTCCCCTCAGAGATTTTGGGTGTTTTATTAATAGTCTCTTTAAAGAGCAGTTTTATATTTTCTGAAAAATTAAGCAGACAGTACAGAGTTCCCCTATACCACTCCATACCCCATGTCTGTTTCCCTATTATTATCTTATATTCTTATAGTACGTAGTCACAACAGGGAGCCAATATTGATACATTATTAACAAAACTCCATCCATACTTGGGGCAGATTTCCTTGTTTTTTTTTTTTGTTTGTTTGTTTTACCTAACATCCTTGGTCTGTTGTAGGATCCCACCCAGAATATCACATTACATTTAGTTCTGTGTCCTTAAGATAATGATCAAGTGTCTTGGCTATTCAGTGCCTTCCACAGGCTACCCTCTACTCCAGCTTAACCAGCGTGAGCCATGAAGACCTTCAGAGCATGCCCAGATTCTGTTTTTCTCACCCAATGAGCATGTTCCATACCCTCCCTTCCAATGAAGGCTCAGGTCAAGCCACACCCATTCCAAGAGCCACGCCCTGAATGGACATCTTCCTGGATGGGCTGCATTCACAGCGGTCACTTTCTGCTTTGCTGTCACTCACTGCCCATGCTTTTTGTTTGGCATTTAGTTTTGGATGTGTTTTGTAATGTACTTTAAAAGATAACTTTATTTATTTGTTTTTGTCTGCGCTGGGTCTTCACTGCTGCACAGGCTTCTCTCTGGTTTCGGTGGCTTCTCATCACAATGGCTTCTCTTGTCTCAGAGCATAGGCTCTAGGGCACTCAGGCTTCAGTAGCTGCAATTCCCAGGCTCTAGAGCACAGGCTCAATAGTTGTGGCGCTTGGGCTTAGTTGCTCCGAGGCATGTGGGATCTTCTTGGATTAGGGATCGAACTGTGTCTCCTGGGATGGCAAGCAGATTCTTTACCACTGAGCCACCAGGAAAGCCCTTGTAATGTTCTTTTTTTTTTTTCTTTTTTTTTTGTTACCTTGTAATGTTCTTTTAATTTGTCCAGTCTTCTCCCCAGCTCATCCTCAAAGCTGACTTGTCACCATTGTTGATGGCTAATCCCCACAAAGTTATTTGGTGAGAAGCTGGGACTCAGATTTGCAACTGCCGTTTTTGCTCAGATAGCACCATTGTCCATCCAGGCAAGCAAATCCTCCATCTGGTACATGTTAGCCCATTAAATTAACTTTGTCTGAGGCCATGGTCCATGCTTTATTTAGCCCCCTCTTCTTTAGACCATGTCCTTTTTCTAGGAAATCAAGATGGACTATTCTAAACTGTCCCATCAGGGACTTCCCTGGTGGTCCAGGGGTTGAACTCCAAACTCCCAATGCAGGATGCACTGGGTTCCATCCTTGGTCAGGGAACCAAGGTCCTGAATGCTGTACAGTGTGGCAAAAAGATAATAATAATAAATTAAATCGGGGACTTCTCTGGTGGTCCAGTGGTTAAGACTCTGCACTTCCAATGCAGCAGGCAGAGGTTCAGTCTCCGGATGAGGAACTAATATCCCACATACCTTGCCAAATTTTTTTTTTAAAGTAGTCCTCATCATGACAAGTCTCTGGAGGGCTTAGCTGTGCTGGGTGATATTAAGTTGAAGTATCGTATCCAGTTTCTATTTGACTGTGGCCCGGATACCAAGTTTTATGGATGTGGGTCTGGCACAGGCTGTGTCTCAGTTTTGGACATCATGAGAAACGCTGGGCTGGAAGAAGCACAAGCTGGAATCAAGATTGCCGGGAGAAATATCAATAACCTCAGATATGCAGATGACACCACCCTTATGGCAGAAAGTGAAGAGGAACTAAAAAGCCTCTTGATGAAAGTGACAGTGGACAGTGAAAAAGTTGGCTTAAAGCTCAACATTCAGAAAATGAAGATCATGGCATCTGGTCCCATCACTTCATGGGAAATAGATGGGGAAACGGTGGAAACAGTGGCAGAGTTTATTTTTGGGGGGCTCCAAAATCACTGCAGATGGTGATTGCAGCCATGAAATTTAAAAATGCTTACTCCTTGGAAGGAAAGTTATGACCAACCTAGATAGCATATTAAAAAGCAGAGATATTACTTTGCCAACAAAGATCCGTCCAGTCAAGGCTATGGTTTTTCCAGTGTCATGTATGTCACAGAGTTGGACTGTGAAGAAAGCTGAGCGCTGAAGAATTAATGCTTTTGAACTGTGGTGTTGGAGAAGACTCTTAAGAGTCCCTTGGACTGCAAGGAGATCCAACCAGTTCATCCTAAAGGAGATCAGTCTTGGGTGTTCATTGGAGGGACTGATGCTGAAGCTGAAGCTCTAATACTTTGGCCACCTCATGTGAAGAGTTGACTCATTGGAAAAGACCCTGATGCTGGGAGGGATTGGGGGCAGGAGGAGAAGGGGACGACAGAGGATGAGATGGCTGGATGGCATCACCAACTCGATGGACATGAGTTTGTGTGAACTCCGGGAGTTGGTGATGGACAGGGAGGCCTGGCGTGCTGCAATTCATGGGGTCGCAAAGAGTCAGACATGACGGAGCGACTGAACTGAAGAAAGAGCTGGAAACAGAACCCATGGGCTCAAAGAGTAGAACCTAGATTCAAGCTGTAATGTGTCTTTGCTAAACCTGAGTCATTTTGGTGCCACCGTCATGCTTTTTGCCATATCTACATAGTCCTCATACTCCGTTTTTCACTTAAATTTTAGTTCTGTCCTATATAATAACAACCACCAAATTAATGTGCTATAGTTTTTAAAATGAATATTAAAGTAAATGCATAACCTTTAGGCAACTGTGATCTGTTGTTGGGCTTTCCTGGTGGCTCAGTGGTAAAAGCATCTGCCTGCCAATGCAGAAGACATGGGCTGAATCCCTGAGTCAGGAAGATCCCCTGAAGAAGGAAATGGCAATCCACTCCAGTATTCTTGTCTGGGAAATCCCATAGACAGTGGAGCCTAGTGGGCTACAGTTCATGGGGTCACAGGGTCAGACACGACTTAATAACTAAAAAAACAAAAGTTTCTTATGTCACACAGCAGCACTGTGAGCTGACTGCCCTTTAGTGGGTCACAGCTCTGCTATTTGGTCCTTCCCACCCCACCTCTTTCTAGAGGTGAAGTACACGCTGATCAGGTCATTGGTGTCCAGACTGGGCTCCTATATTCTGCTAGGTTCTGCTAAGGTACTTTCAGAGCCACTCTGAGGGGGAAAAGAGGTTCTGGGCAAGATTATAGACATTGCCTTCTCTTTAGAAAGAGCAGCTCCGCTTTTATGTCCTCCCATGTCCAAGGCACCTGGTTCAGATTTTATTTGAAGAAAGGATTCTGTGAAATTTTTTTAAGTGTGAAAGCTCTTGGGCAAGTCAATTCAGGATAAGTACTGGTGGAAAGATCATTTGTTTGGGTATTTGTTCCTTCACTCATTCATTCTGTTCTTCAAGCCTCTCTCAGCTCTCCCTAGCTTGGGGGTCAGGGGAGCTGGCTTTGTGTGTATCCCATTTATTGTAATGAAGCAAAATAAGCATTGGGCACTGACGATGACACCAAGTCGCATGTTATTCCAATTCTCTCTCACTGGGTCCAGGTTGAGAGTAAGCCTTTGCTTCAAATCCAGAAATCACCTTTCAAGGTCAAGAACTTCAGGATGACCCAATTCTTGAATAAGGTAGGAAGTGATGCTTCAAGTCTATTCCCTAGCAGAGGATGAGGAGAGGTGGGTGGCGGGGGATGCCTTTAACAGGCATTTTTGGACCACTCAGCATAGCATGGTGAACACGCTCTACCCGCATCACCACAGCCCATCTCTGCCCAATTTTAAATGTTGCTTCACTGATAGACTGTGTGTGTGCATGCTCAGTCACCTCAGTAGTGTCCGACTCTGCGCCCCCATGGACTGTAGCCCACCAGGTCTTCTGTCCATGGGATTCTCCAGGCAGGAAGACTGGAGTGGGTTACCATGGCCTCCTCCAGGGGATCTTCCCAACCTAGGGATTGAACCTGTGTCTCTTGTGTCTCCTCTCTTGGCAGGCAGTTTCTTTACCACTAGAGCCATCTGAGAAGCTCCAACATCAGACTACCTCTCTCCTAATCAATCAGTCAATGCAGGGGAGAGCAGGGATCTAGGTGGACAGGTCAAGTCAGTAGTATAGAGGAGCTGGAGGACTTCCTTGGGAGTCCAGTGCTAAGACTCTGAGCTTTCAATACAGGAGACCCAGGTTTGATCCCTGGTTAGGGAACTAAGATCCCACATGCTTCCTGGCATGGCCATAAGAAGTGTACATATTTGTTAGAGGAGTTGGGCACTCGTACTGCCCCAAGGAAGGTTTGTACTGTACAGCAGGAAGAACTTTCCCTGGTCAGGGTGGTGAGATCTTGACATGATAATAATAATGGCTAATGTGTCTGGAATATTCTACATAGATTGTTTGGTTTATCTCGCAGAAGCCTTGTGAAGTAAGTCCCAGTTTTATCCCCATGGCAGTGCTGAGATAGTTGAAGCTTACAGCAGGGGTCAGTGTGACTGTCCAGGGTCTGCAGCTAGAAGGTGTAGGAGCAGGGATTTGAACCCAGAGCCCATCTGTGGGACCACTCCACTTTTCTCTCCAAGAACTTCAAAGGCAGATTTTGCCCTGGATTTGACTCGTTCTTGCTCTGGGGAGGGTGCTTGGAACACTGGGTCCCCCAAGGTTTCTGTAACTTACCAGCTTCTCCTATAGAGCACTAACACCAGCTTCACATCGCTGCCTTTTGTGGACACCAAGGGGAAGAAGACCATGGTGAACTTCCCACACATCAGCAGTAAACCCCCACTAAAGCAGCCCTTGCTGTATCAGGTGAGTCGGGAGCAGTGGGTGTGGCCTGGGGCAGGCAGGTGAAAAGACCTTTCTGCTTTCAGTCCAAGTTCAGAGAGGTCTAGGATGGAGGGAAAAGACCATCTTGAGCTGAAGAGTCGGGTTCTGGTCCTGTTCACCTTCTTTACAATGAATGTGCTCAGTTGTGTCCGACCCTTTGTGACTCCATGGACTGTACTCTGCCAGGCTCCTCTGTTCATGGGATTCTTCAGGCAGGAATACTTGAGTGGGTTGCCATGCCCTCCTCCAGGGGATCTTCCTGGCCCAGGGATCTAACCCCCATGTCCTGAGTCTCCTGCATTGCAGTCATATTCTTTACCACTGTGCCACCTGGGAAACTCCCATACTACAATTGATCTTAGCCAAAAGGCTGAGAAGTGATGAATGTAATGTTTATAATGAATGTAAACTTGAACAGTAAGTCATTGACTTTCTGTATTAAACAGACTCATGGCAGGACTGTCATGAGGATTCACTGAAAAGTGAAGTGTCGAGTGTATTAATGGCAGAAGCATGTATAAACAGTACAAAATGTTGGTTTTCCTTCCGTGTCCCCTAATTATTTTGTGTAAGGACCAAATGAGATCACGTGAGAAAGTGCCGAGTTAAAGAGCTGTTATATGCACTGATGTTCAAGTGTTTGTGCCCTTGGGCAGGTCACTCTATCTAGTTAGGAACTGGCCTCCTCCAGGTTAGTAGGAAAGAACCATTCCCATCCTTCCTGCAGGAAGATGTCCCTGGGGTTGTCCGCTGCAAACTGTAATGTACAGGAGTTTCACGGAGAATGTGGAGAGTCAGATGGGTCCTTCCTTGGAGAGAAAGATTGTGAAAACCGACTGTCACTTCTTTTTAATTAATTTACTTTTTAGTTGTATTGGGTTTTCGATGCTGTGCAAGGGCTTTTTTCAGCTGTGGCAAGCTGGGGCTGCTCTTCCTTGTGGTGCTCCAACTTCTCGTTGTGGTGGCTTCTTCTGTTGCGAGGCACAGGCTCTGAGTGCACTGGCGTCAGCAGCTGCGGCTCCAGGGCTATAGAGCACAGGCTCTGCGGCATGTGGGATCTTCCCAGACTAGGGATCGAACCCTCATCCCTGCGTTGGTAGGCAGATTCTTAACCACTGGACCACCAGGCAAGTCCCCCTACTGTCTTGCAATCACCATTTTTCTCCCTGGAGAGAAAAAGCAGAGTCTGGCTAGCTAGGGCTATTCTTGGTCAGACCCACGGTTTAGGAGACCCAGAAGTGGCCCAGAGAGTCCTTGATTGCGAGTGTCTTTCCCTGAACAGGCGAGTCCAGCTCACCGTCAGAAGTCTTCTGAGCTCAAGCCTTCGGAGACGGTCCTCCCTTCGAACGTGAAAACCCAAGACGCCAAAGCAGAGGAGAAGCCTCCGAAGAAGCACAAACACAAGGTGCCTCTGACAGCGGCAGGTGTGGCTTCGGGGCAGCAGCGGGCTGGGGCGGGGTGGTCATGACGTCCGTCCGGGCCTCGGCACTTACTGTGCTGGTACTGGGTTGGCCAAAGAGTTTGGGCGGGTTTTCCTCTATGAGGTTATGGAAAACCAACTTTTTTTGCCAACTGAATACATCAGGGCAGTCCGAGCGAGGGTTGGAAAAGAATTTCCAGACACAGAGCATTTCAGAAGAGGGTGAGTTTATTAAGAACAAACAGCAGAGGTAATGTGGGTGCTTCACACGTAGGCCTGGTCTCCTATACATCTTCATTTCCTCGTGAAGTTCCTTCGCCGACTCTTCGGCAGTTTGTCAAAGAACGTGATATCCCCCCACCTCATCCCTCATCCTGGTTCACCTGCTCTTAACACTGCTTCTCTCTCTCTCTTTTTTAATATGACACAATTTAATGCCCCTAATTGCTTTGTTTTAATATGAAATATTCATATTTTTTTTTCTTCCAAACATTCTGTAATTACACATTTGATTTCGCACTGATCCAAGATTTAGGGGAAAGAGTTTGTTTCCAAGTGGCTGTATTTTGGCATTGCTTTTCATCATTGTAGTTGATGCTTCAGCTCTTGTTGGTTTTACTTAATATCTGCTTTGGGATCAGTTGGCATATGGAATCTGAATTCTGTGACCAGGGATTGAACCCCATCCCCCCTGCAGTGGAAGCATGCCAGGGAAGCCCCTCACCATCTCTCTTAAAGCTTGAATCCCACCCCGCCTGCCCCAGACCAGACACTGGCCTCCGATGCAGTGTGGCCAGTATAGCAGATAAGACACAACACACATCCCTTCCCAGACTGAGACCTCCTGGCTCTCTGCAGATTTGAGCGGGAAGACCTCCTGGACTTGAAAGTCGAATTTATGCCACCTGCCTGCTCTCTAGAAGGCATTGTAGTTTGTGAACTCTCTCAGGATAGACTTGGTGTGGCCCATACCAGACCACCTAACCTGCCTCTTGAGAAATCTGTATGCAGCCCAGGAAACAACAGTTAGAACTGGACATGGAACAACAGACTGGTTCCAAATAGGAAAAGGAGTACGTCAAGGCTGTATATTGTCACCCTGCTTATTTAACTTACGTGCAGAGTACATCATGAGAAACGCTGGACTGGAAGAAACACAAGCTGGAATCAAGATTGCCAGGAGAAATATCAATAACCTCAGATATGCAGATGATACCACTCTTATGGCAGAAAGTGTAGAGGAACTAAAAAGCCTCTTGATGAAAGTAAAAGAGGAGAGTGAAAAAGTTGTCTTTAAGCTCAACATTCAGAAAACAAAGATCATGGCATCTGGTCCCATCACTTCATGGGAAATAGATGGGGAAACAGTGGAAACAGTGTCAGACTTTATTTTGGGGGGCTCCAAAATCACTGCAGATGGTGATTGCAGCCATGAAATTAAAAGACACTCCTTGGAAGAAAAGTTATGACCAACCTAGATAGTATATTCAAAAGCAGAGACATTACTTTGCCGACTAAGGTCCGTCTAGTCAAGGCTATGGTTTTTCCTGTGGTCATGTATGGATGTGAGAGTTGGACTGTGAAGAAGGCTGAGCGCCGAAGAATTGATGCTTTTGAACTGTGGTGTTGGAGAAGACTCTTGAGAGTCCCTTGGACTGCAAGTCCATTCTGAAGGAGATCAATCCTGGGATTTCTTTGGAAGGAATGATGCTAAAGCTGAAACTCCAGTACTTTGGCCACCTCATATGAACAGTTGACTCATTGGAAAAGACTTTGATGCTGGGAGGGACTGGGGGCAGGAGAAGAAGGGGACGACCGAGGATGAGATGGCTGAATGGCATCACGGACTCGATGGACGTGAGTCTGAGTGAACTCTGGGAGTTGGTGATGGACCGGGAGGCCTGGCGTGCTGCGATTCATGGGGTCACAAAGAGTTGGACACGACTGAGCGACTGAACTGAACTGAACTGAACTGAATGCCAGATGAACTTGGGTGATTTCTGCCTTAACTATACACTTCTGTTGACACAATGCTGACTCCTGGAATCTTCTACCCAAGCTGCTGCACCCATAGCTCTTTGGGGACTAAATCTTCCCTCGGCTTCCTTATTTGTTTAAGTGTTTATTGAATGTGTTACAATATTGCTTCTGTTTTATGTTCTGGGTTTTTTTGGCTGTGAGGCATGTGGAATCTTAGCTGCCTGATCAGGGATAGAACCTACACCCCAGCACTGGAAGGTGAAGTCTTAACTGCTGGACCACCAGGGAAATCCCCCTCCCTACCCTTCTGGTGTGTTTTCTGCCTGGTTGGTTGAAATCAGCACCACACTTTGACACATCCATCCTTGTTCCACTTGGACCCTGTGAGATCCAGGATGTATGGTCCTTAGTGAGGTTCTTAGCCACCTTGTTGAGGAAAGAGCCATCTGGCTCATGAATAGAAAAGGATGCTCTGGTCTATACCTGGGCACATCCTCACATCACCACATCTTAACTAACATCTGCAGTATTTTTCACACAGAGGCCCTAAAGTTTTTTAAGAAGCAGCTGTCTTCTTACGAGCAAAGCGAGATCCTGGGCTACACGGAATTGTGGTTCCTGGGTCTGGAAGCCGAGAAGCTCCACATGGCTCCGGAAAAATTCTGCAAGACAAGTTTCGATGATGAACAAGGCTCCTACATGAAGGTGATGGGGCAGGGGGTTGTGGAAACTGGCTTTAGGGTTTGGGGCTTAGGGACAAGAGATAGTCTGGAAAGGAAAAGAGTGTGGGGTGTATTACAGCATTTGGTGCCAATGTCTCTGAAATTCTGGGTGTCCTGAAGGTTTCTATTTGGTGCTAAATCAAAGAAATACCAGGTATAAAAATGGGGAGAAACATGCAGTTAGTACACAAAGCACTCTATTCACAGAATATTGATTTTCAAGAGTATTAGAAGTGACAGGTTTGCATCCTGGATGAATCCTCCCCTTCCCAGGTTCCTCTCCAGTTCTGCCTGGACCCATTGGGAAGGCCAGACTATGGACTAAAATGCAGTCTTTCTAAGACTCCCTTTTTTTGTTTGTTTCCTCCATACAAGTCCATGCAGCACCTTTTTCTATTTTATAATAGAGGTCATTTCCTGCAAGTAGACAAAAAACGTTTTCCCACTGTCCCCTCATGCACAATGCTCCCTTCAGTTTCCTAAAGGTGAGTCCCGGAAACTTCTCCCTGTCTCTGTGCCCAGGGTTGCTGCCTTTTCCCCAGTCTGCAGGGGGCATGTGGAGGCTATAAGATGTTCCTCTCTACCTTGAGGATGTCCAGATGGGTAATGCTTAGTCCGCTAGCCCTGCAGGCTGCTGGGAAATTCCTCCTCCGGACACTTCCTCTTAGATTAGGAGACACAATTGATCTCTGATGACTTTATAAAAGAAGTGAATTTTCTTAATTGAATTCAGGGCTGTGTTTCCCAAGCTTTCTGGTGTGCACAGATCAGCTGGGAGTCTCATTACCAATGAAAATTCCTAGCCAGCAGGTCTGGGGTGGAGCCTGAGACTTTACCTTTCTAAAAACCTTCCGGGGGATGCCCACGTGGCTGGTCCTTGGACCAGACCTTGAGAAACAAGGATTTAGAGTTTCTGGCACATATCTTCTGACCCCTGGAGGGCTTCCCAACCTCCAGGATCTAATTAATGCCTGATGATCTGAGGTGGAGCTGATGTAATAATAATAGAAGTAACGTGCACAACGAATGTAACGCACTTGAATCATCCTCAAACCATCCCCCCCGCCCCCGCCTCGGTCTGTGGAAAACTGTCTTCCATGAAACCGATCCCTGGTACCAGAAAGGTTGGGGACTACTGGTCTAGCGCTCTGGTTCTCAGCATTTTTAGGTCAAGGATCTCTTTGGAAATCTGATAAAAGTTATAAAATCATTATCCCAGAAGAGACTGCACATACACAAAATTTCAAGGGCAGGGATTATTCATGGGCCATTGTTTAAGAACCTCTGCTCTAAACCTTACCTCCAGTTCAGCCAGAGGCTGTCAACTTCTCCTTCCTCTCATCTCCCTCCCACCAGGGTCAAGAGTCTCTCATCTCCCTCCCACCAGGGTCAAGAGTCTCTGGCAAGTTCCCCAGGGATGTTAATTCACCGCAACCTAGTTCCTCCATCTCAACTCTTAGAGCACCATGGGGCAGAGGAAGGATGTTTGCTATCTGTCTGCTCAGAATCTCCATCCTCTTTGTATTTCAGCAAATGCACAGTATGCAGTGCACAGAGCTACATCCCCAACACAGCTGTACTTCCACATTTATTTTGTCAGCAAGTGTTCATCGAACACCTATTTACTGAGAGCCTATTGTATGCTTGGGTACCTGCTGGACTCCTAAAATACAGAGGGAGCTATCAGAAGTGAATAGGACCTGGCCCTTGGCCTCAAGTCAACACAATCAGTGTGAATGATGACATGCAAGTGAATAGTTATGACACCACCACACTGATGATATGTACAAAAAATGCACAAACGCCAAGTGACCTGGAAACCATGGTTTCCTCCCTCACCCCTGCTTGCCTTCTGCAGGTCCTGCACGACCACATTGCCTACCGCTATGAGGTTCTGGAGATGATTGGAAAAGGGTCCTTTGGACAGGTGGCCAAGTGCTTGGATCATAAAAACAATGAATTGGTGGCCTTGAAAATCATCAGGAACAAAAAGAGGTGTGGCTTGGTGGAAGGCATCAGCTGTGGAGGAAGGGCTACGTGACTTTGGCCCTTTCTTTTTTTAAAATTTATTTTTAATTAATTGTTGTGTAGGTTTCTGCGATACGTGAATTGCCCATAAGTATACATATGTCTCCTCCCTCTTGACCCTGCCTCCCACTCCCCAGCCCATCCCACCCCTCTAGGTTGTCACAGAGCTCGAAGTTGAGCTCCTTCTCTTNCCCACCCCTCTAGGTTGTCACAGAGCGCGAAGTTGAGCTCCTTCTCTTATACAGCAACTTCCCACTAGCTATCTATTTTACATATGGTAATGTATGTTTCAATGCTACTCTGTCAATGCGCCCCACCCTCTCCTTCCCCCACTGTATCCACAAGTCTGTCCTCTATTGCTGCCCTGCAAATAGGTTCATCAGTATAATTTTTCTAGATTGCATATATACATGTTAATATATGATACTTGTTTTTCTCTTTCTGGCTTACTTCACTCTGTGTGACATCAGCTGCTCCTTGATGCCAACCCTTCGTGTCTCTGCTTTTCCTTTTCTTTCCCTCTTTCCCTCTCTACCTGATGGATTCCATGATGGCGCAGAGAAGAGGCAAGAGTCTAGAGTGTTTAGCACCTCCTGTCCTGTGGGTGTGATGGGGAGGACTGAGAAGGGGGCCACCTGCTATAGCTAATGCGACAGCGTGTCTCCTCTCCCCACCCCCACCCTCCCCACCACTCCCCAACCTCTCCAGATTTCACCACCAGGCCCTGGTGGAGCTGAAGATCCTGGAAGCTCTCAGACGGAAGGACAAAGACAACACCTACAACGTGGTGCACATGAAGGACTTTTTCTACTTCCGCAATCACCTCTGCATCACCTTTGAACTCCTGGGGTCAGCTACTTCCTCTCTTTAGTTCAATTTGTGTTGATAAGTTGTGTAAGTGACGAAAGGGAGCCTTGGAGGTCAGAGCACTAGATTTGTCTGTATGTGACTATCTAATCGGGGGGGGGGGGAATGGGGGTGCTTCCCCGGTGGCTTAGGGGTAAAGAATCATTCTGCAGTGCAGAAAGACGCAGGAGATGCAAGCTTGAGCCCTGGGTGGGGAAAATCCCCTGCAGAGGGGCATGGCAACCCACTCCAGTATCCTTGCCTGGAGAGTCCCATGGACAGAGGAGCCTGATGGGCTACTTATAGTCCATGGGGTCACAGAGTCAGACACGACTTAGCGACTAAGCACCCATGAACTGGCCACCCGCACATAAGCTTTTCTGGTTAAAATGCTTTATGTTGGCTTTCAACATTTATAGTTCAGCGTATTTCACTTAATATATCAGGATTCTATAGGATTCAGTATATATTCTCTCTCTATAGGATTCTATATATATTCTATATATAGAGAGAGAGCTATAAGATTCCTGTATATATATGTATATATATGAAAGAGGAGAGTGAAAAAGTTGGCTTAATGCTCAACATTCAGAAAATGAAGATCATGGCATCTGGTCCCATCACTTCATGGGAAATAGATGGGGAAACAGTGGAAACAGTGTCAGACTTTATTTGGGGGGGGCTCCAAAATCACCACAGATGGTGATTGCAGCCATGAAATTAAAAGACGCTTACTCCTTGGAAGAAAAGTTATGACCAACCTAGATAGCATATTGAAAAGCAGAGACATTACTTTGCCAACAAAGGTCCATCTAGTCAAGGCTATGGTTTTTCTACTGGTCACGTATGGATGTGAGAGTTGGACTGTGAAGAAAGCTGAGCGCTGAAGAGTTGATGCTTTTGAACTGTGGTGTTGGAGATGACTCTTGACAGTTCCTTGGACTGCAAGGAGATCCAACCAGTCCATTCTGAAGGAGATCAATCCTGGGATTTCTTTGGAAGGAGTGATGCTAAAGCTGAAACTCCAGCAGTTTGGCCACCTCCTGAGAAGAGTTGACTCATTGGAAAAAACTGTGATGCTGGGAGGGATTGGGGGCAGGAGGAGAAGGGGACGACAGAGGATGAGATGGCTGGATGGTATCACTGACTCAATGGAAGTGAGTCTGAGTGAACTCTGGGAGATGGTGATGGACAGGGAGGCCTGGAGTGCTGCAATTCATGGGGTCACAAAGAGTTGAACACGACTGAGCGACTGAACTGAACTGAACTGAACTGACACACACTCAGGATTCTTTTATATGTATATGTGTATATATATATATGATTCCTTATTTATAAGGATTCTATATTTATTTTATCTGGCAAGAGCCAGCCCTCAGTCTTTTCTGAAAGGCGAGAGGTGGGACCAGGCAGGCAGGCTCATTTAGATGGGGTAGGGCTCCTCCCTCAGGCCCTGTCTGCCCACTCCCTTGTCCCCCCATCTATCAGGAAGTTGCCGTCTTTAGACAGATTTATTCTGTGTGAGCAGGGTTGGTCACTTGGTTGAGTAACTGGAGGGCTCCCTGGATCCCTCTTAAGGGGCTGAAGAACAGTGAATATATCAGAAGTTTGGTATACTCACCTCTTAACACACACACATGTGCAGCAAAGCGATTAAAGGATCCTGCATGTAAGAAATAAACATCCAAGCGGCCAGCACATTGGAATGTTACCCTGAATCAACTGTTGGTCAACAGAAAAGTCAAGTTTATAGGACACAAAAGCCCCACCTCCTAGTCTGAGTCTTGCCACTGCCAGAGGGCAACCAGATGATAAGGGATTGATGTTGCAGGTTCAGACTCGCCATCATATACCATCTACACTGCTTCATGTCACTTTCTCTCCCTCTGTCCCAGCATCAACTTGTACGAGTTGATGAAGAACAACAGTTTCCAAGGCTTCAGTCTCTCCATCGTTCGGCGCTTCACCCTCTCCGTCCTGAAGTGTTTGCAGATGCTCTACATGGAGAAGATCATTCACTGTGACCTCAAGCCCGTGAGTACAGCCTCTGTCCTGTCGGGGAGCTGGTTTCCACCCTCAGAAAGGGTTTGCCCGGTACCTATCCCCAGTGGTAACTGGGCAGGGCTCCAGGGTGGAGGCCAAGTGTTTGCAGGTTGTGTAAACCACGTGAGATGTAGCAAGGATAAGACAGGGGTACTGGGACATAGAAAAGGGATGTGGTGTCATCAAGGCAGGTGGTACCCGGACGACTGAGCCCTGGGCGGGGTGGGGGCGGTACTCAGAGACGTGTGTCAAGCAGGGAGGTGGATGTCCTAGATCCACCCTGTCCTCTGAGTTGGTCCTGTGTGTGCTCAGTCATTTCCGACTCTTTGTGACCCCATGGACTGTAGCCTCCCAGGCTCCTCTGTTCATGGGATTCTCCAGGTGAAAATACTACAGTGAGTTGCCATTTCCTTCTCCAGGGGATCTTCCTGATCCAGGGATTGAACCTGAGTCTCTGGCTTGGCAGGCAGGTTCTTTATCACTGAGCCACATCTGGGATACTTCTATTAATTAGAGATTGTCAAGATACAGATGTTCTCTTGGGGCTGACTGGTGGAGCCCCAACAATGACAGTGGTACACTGATTTATTCTCCACATCCAAGTTCCTAATCCTCCGCTCTGCACCTCCAAAGGGACCGTGGTCTTTGGGCTTAGGGGACTGACTCTCAGCCAGGAACCCACAAGATAGGTGGTAGCTGAGATATGAGCAGATGGATTTGCTTGAGCAGTAGGTCGAGTGGACAGGAGTATGCATGCTCAATAGGAAAGCAGACATACATGCAGGAGAGTTTGGTGAGTGTGGGTTCAAGAATCAGGCAGTTATTCCTGTGGACTTAATGCTTAGTGTCAGTGAGCTGAGACAGCCTCATGCATCCTATCCCTCTAGTCATCTGACATTGAGATCCCTGGAAATACGATTAGGACTCTAACCTTCCAGCCCCAGGTGGGCCACGCTTATGCTCTGAGAGGAGAGCCCAGTGCTCTGCCTTCTCATCCAGGATTCTGCTGGAACACCTGGCTTCACAGTTTCTGCAAAATCAGGACAACGGTCCCATCTCCGATCAAATTGCCGTGGGGGATTTTTTGTTTCTGTTTTGGTCCTCGATTGTCATGCCAGTATGTTGCTGGGGCACTTAATGGAAGCATCTGATTCAGGCAATGATATTTCTTTTTCTTTCTTTTTAAATTAATTTATTATTTTTGGCTGCAGTGGGTCTTCATTGCTGCACAGGCTTTCTCTAGTTGTGCTGAGCTCAGGCTTCTCATTGCAGTGACTGCTCTTGTTGCAAAGCATGGAGCACGGGCTTGGCAGTTGTGGCGCATGGGTTTAGTTACCCTGTGGCATGTAGAATCTTCCCATACCAGGGATCAAACCTGTGTCCCCTGCACTGGCAGGCAAATTCTTAACCATTGGACCACCAGAGAAGTCCCAGTCAGTGATATTTCTAAGGCCTTATGCAAGCAAGGCATAGAACCAGGTACCAAGGAGATAAAAAGAAACTCACCATCTTCAGGAGTCACACCATTTATATCAGTAAAGAGTCAGTATGGATGCAAAAGAAATACTGCAGATCAGGAAATACTGGGGCCAGACAAGAGATGCCACCCTGGAAGCAGAAGTCAGAGGAGGGAGACTGGGGTGGGGTTGGAGATGTGGGAGGAGCCCATTTGAAGGAGGTTCCAGAAGATTGGTGGACAGTAAGGTAAACAGCCTGCCTCAACCAACACTGTTAAAACTCGACCTGTGTCTGTCTTCCCTCTAGGAGAATATCGTGTTGTACCAGAAAGGCCAAGTCTCTGTTAAAGTCATTGACTTTGGATCAAGCTGTTATGAACACCAGAAAGGTAGGCCCATGCCAGTCCCTTTGTCCGAATTTCCCCAGTGCAATTCTTTCCTTTCCTGAAACAAACAGTTCCCACACGAGGTCACCTGGGTTCTCCTCTGGGCTCAGCCATCACAGTTGCTGGTTTGATTTTAAACCAAGCTTGTTCACGTCTCTGAACCTAAGTTTCCTCATCTGTAAAATGAGAAGGGTGGTTCAAATACGGCAAGGCTGCTCTGCTGCTTTTATACTCTGTGACTCTGGAATTCTCCAAAGACCTTTATCCAGATTATCTTTGGGGTCCAGAGAGCACTGGGCCTCTGCTAAATGACAGCTTCTGAAAGCTGACCCCAGCTGTCCCAAACTGAAATTTCTGGGATGGTACCTGGGAGGCTGTGCTTTAGAAAACATAGCCATTCTAAAGTTTGGGGTTCACGGCCCTAGATTCTCCAGGTTTTTATATGTATATATAATATTTATATGTTATATATATATGGATATAGTCACAAAAACAAATATATATGTGTGTATATATATATATTTCAAGCTGGAATCCAGAAAGCTGCCCTAGAGTATTGAATTGGCCAAAAAGTTCTTTCTTGTTTTTCCATGACATCTTACTGAGAAACCTGGGCGAACTTTTTGGCCAATCCATTTCTGCAGCTGTCACTGGACTTGACTCGAGTCTTCTCTTTTGGCTTTTGCCAGGTTTGTTGATGTCAAGAGCATGCGCATTGCACAGGCGTCTGCTGAGTGTCTGCTGTGTGTCAGTCGCTGTCTAAGGCATGTGCTGTGTGCCAAGTCTCCTCAGTCGTGTCCAATTTTGTGACCCCATGGACTGTAGCCCACCAGGCTTCTCTGTCCACAGGGATTTCTCATCCAAGAATACTGGAGTGGGTTGCCATGCCCTCCTCCTCTATAGGGTATCAGCAACCAGAAATGAGCATTTCCTGTCCTCTGCAGGCCTACTGCCCAATGGAGGAGACAGGTAGATGTGTACTAGAATGTGTGCAAGGATGAGCAGTAAGTATATGGACTGAGCGAAGGCATAGGAAAGGGGCTTTGGAACTAGCCTTCATGGGGGCAGGGCGAGTCAGAGGAAGTCCCCCGAAGCTGAAGGAAAGACTATTAAGTGGATGTTTCCGAATATTCTCCAAAACCATTTTTGGAGACGCAAGTCCTTTATTGTTTACCTATGGAAGTCATAATGAATTCCAGCTAGAAAACATTATTCCTCTTAGAAGGAAAGAATATGCTCACCCTCCTCGGAGATGAACTGTCTGTAACCCATTACTTAAGAGCCATCTTGGCTGCCAAGATGCTCAGAACTGAACTTGTAATGATCTTACCCTTGGTTTCCAGGTATTTTTTCCCACTTTTATGTTTTCTGACTTTCCTTGATCTTTATTTTAACCACAAAACAGTAGAAAGAATGGATGCTCAATTAGAACTGTTTGAGTTCAAATCCCAGCTCTGCCACCTGCAGTTGAGTGACCTTGGGAATTTACTGACTCTCTCTATGCCTCAGTTTCCTCATTTTAAAATGGGTATGATAATAATTCCTGCTTCGACCTAATAGTCCATCGACAGAGGAATGGATAAAGAAGATGTGGTACCTGTATACAATGGAATATTACACAGCCATATAAAGGGAACGAAACTGAGTCATTTGTAGGGATGTGGATGGACCCAGAGCCTGTCATACAGAGTGAAGTAAGTCAGAAAGAGAAAAACAAATATCATGTAATAACCCATAAACATGGAATCTAGAAAGACGGTACTGATGAACCTGTTTGCAGGGCAGGAATATAGATGTAGAGGCAGAGAACAAACTTGTGGACACAGCGGGGGAAGGAGAGGTGGGACGAATTGGGGGGTAGCACTGACATATATACCCTCTTATGCGTAAAATGGAGAGCTAGTGGGAAGCTGCGGTATGGCCCGGGAGCCCAGCCCAGCGCTCCGTGATGACCTAGAGGGTGTGGTGCGGCACGTGCGCGCGAGAGAGGTTCAGGAGGGAGGGGATATATGCATACATATGGCTGATTCACATTCTACAGCAGAAACTAACACAGTGTTGTAAAAGAATTATACTCCAATTGAAAACAACTAAAATAAAATTATAACTGTTGTAGGGTAGTTGTAAGGACTCAAAGAGTTAATCCATATAAATCACTTGGAACAGTGCCTGACACATGTAAGCATCATGTGAGTATCCATCAGATTTACTTTTAATTTTTCTCTCTTATTGACTTATTTTTCATTGAGGTATAGTTGACCTTCAGTATAAGTTAGATTCTGGTGTACAGCACACTGATTTGATGTTCACCTATGTATACGAAATGATCACCGTGATAAGTCTAGTAACCATCTGTCCCCATAAAAATTATTGCAATATTATTGATTGTATTCCATATGCTGTATATTACATCCTGTGGCTTATTTATTTTAGAACTTTTCAGACTTAAGTTTGTACTTCTTGATCCCCTTCAGCTAGTTCATTCATCCCCACCCTCACCCCTTCCCTCTACTTTCCCGTCTGTTTGTACTTTGATTGCAAAGTGCCTCAAGTCCATTTTGGAAGCAGACAGGGTATAAAAGTCATTTTTGTTAGATCTTCACTTTGTTTTAAATTACAAAAAATTATTACATCCTTACCGTAACCGATTCAAACAATAGAGAAGTGACTGGACTTCCTCCGTGGTCCAGAGGTTAAGAGCCTACCTGTAGGGGGCTGGGTTTGTTTCCTGGTCATGGAACTGAGATCCCACATGCCAGAACACACACACACACACACACACACACAGAGAAGTGACTACAAAAGCCCTGCCCTGTCCCCATCTAAGTAACCAATTAACAGCATTTGCAAAAAACTGTAATGTCCCAGTCCTTCGTCTCAGTCTTCTCAACTATAAAATTTAGGCTGCCTACAGTACTACCTTCATACATCCTCCTCTGCTGTGATTTTGTTAAGCTTTTCTTTCCATACTTTACATTATATAACACAGTGCACATAATATATTGAATATGCATGTTAAAGTTATGCATTTTGCATGCTACTTTTTCGGTTCTTATACACCTCTTCCCTTGCCAAATTGCAGTATTTTGAGAGCATGTCTACCCCAGATTGATCAAACAGTTTGAAAACTTAGCTTTACATTTACCTTGCACTTTCTTTTTTAAAAGCTCGCCTTGGGATCCGTATGTCTGTCCTCTACATCTGTGTCTCTGTTTCTACTTTGCAAATAAGGTCACCATCCCATTTTTCTAGAGTCCACATACACACGTCAGTACACGGTACTTCTTTGTCTCTTTCTGAGTTACTTCACTCTGTAAGGGGGAAGGCGATGGGATGAACTGGGAGTTTGGGACTGACACGTATGAACTATTGATACTAGGTGTAAAACAGATAACTGATGAGAACCTCCTGTATGGCACAAGGAGCTCTTCTCAGGGCTCTGTGGTGACCTACATGGGAAGGCAATCCAAACGAGAGGGGATATATGTATATGTATAGCTGATTCATACGGACATAAACTTGGGCAAACTTCAGGAGATGGTGAGGGACAGAGAGGCCTGGCATGCTGCAGTCCATGGGGTCTCAAAGAATGGGACATGACTGGGCGACTGAACAGCAACATCATATCTGCTCCACTTCGCCGTGCCGCAGAAGCTATCACAATATTGTAAAGCAACTATACTCCAATGAGAGATCATTTAAAAAGCTTGCCTAACAAATTTACTTCCTTAGAACAATGCCTTCTTTAGAGCTCTGTATCAACAACTTGAGGATAACAACCCCTCATGATAATCAGGCTGCTGTGATGATGTGATGAGACAGATATGGGATATACTCATAAGTCATGCTTTCCAACTGTGGTGCTAGAGAAGACTCTTGAGAGTCCCTTGGATCACAGAGATCAAACCAGTCAATCTTAAAGTAAATCAACCCTGAATATTCATTGGAAAGACTGATGCTGAAGCTCCAATACTTTGACCACCTGATTCAAAGGGCCGACTCACTGAAAAAGACTCTGATGCTGGGAAAGGTGGAAGGCACAAGGAGAAGGGGATGACAGAGGATGAGATGGTTGGATGGCATCACCGACTCAATGGCCATGAGTCTGGGCAAGCTCCAGGAGATGGTGAAGGACAGGGAGCCTGGTGTGCTGCAGTCCATGAGGTTGCAAAGAGTCAGACACGACTGAGAGACTGAGCGATGGATGAGTCATGAGTGCTGCAGATATGTGGTGCAGTGTGCTCCGGGAGGTTTCCATGCGAGGTTTCTCTTCTCTCCCACGCAGTCTACACCTACATCCAGAGCCGGTTCTACCGATCCCCAGAGGTGATCCTGGGCCATCCATACAACATGGCCATTGACATGTGGAGCCTGGGTTGCATCATGGCTGAGCTGTATACGGGCTACCCACTGTTCCCCGGGGAGAATGAAGTGGAGCAGCTGGCCTGTATCATGGAGGTGAGGGGGCCGGGCTGCCTTCCAGCTGACACCCTCAGGGTGGGTAACTTCTAATCTCAGATGCCAAGTGGCATCTGGGTTGCTGTAGAGCGGTGGCCGGCATCTGTTAATAGGGGAGGGTTGGATGTTTTGAAATTATGTACACGTTTGAGTTGACATCTAACATTTTTATCAGAAATTTAACTAGTTGCAAAGGATGTAATTTCCAGCATATTATGAATCATGATGTTTAAAATAAAACTGGTATAGCAGTCTTTCCAGGCTTTCCAGGTGGCTCAGTAGTAAAGAAAAAAAAAAAATTCCTCCTGCCAGTGCAGGAGACATGGGAAATGCAAGTTTGATCCTTGGATCAGGAAGATCCCCTGGAGGAAGAAATAGCAACCCACTCCAGTATTCTTGCCTGGAGAATCCCATAGACAGAGGAGCCTGGTGGGTCCTTTCCATGGGGTCGGAAAAGAGTTGGCCACAACTTAGCAACTAAACGACTTTCCTATATATTCAAAAGAATCTAAAAACCAGATTGACACAACACCTAACAAAATCTACGTACTGTTCAGTCATTCGTTATCATCTTAACTTTCTGGGAAGAATATCTCCCAATGAAAAGGTTTCACCAAGACTCTCATATAATCATGTATTATGCCTGCTATTCTCTTACTTAAAGGCATCTTGTTATGAAGCCAAATTAAACGACAGAGGAACCTGGTGGGCTACAATCCATGGGGTTGCAAAGATTCAGACACAACTGACTAACACTTAATTTTTCTTTTCACTATGAAGCCAAGTTAGTCATCCCCAAAAGTGGAAAATTCACATTTAGGATTTTCCCAGTGATATTTTGACTGTGAACAAAGGTATAGCTAATTTCTGTCTACCTGTTTATCTATCCATCCATTCCAAATTTGTATTTTCTAGATTTTCTTAAAGATAGTTGGAAAGACACATATAGCCTTGAGAATTAATAACCATGAGATTCATCTCATGGTTAAAACTAATAATAGAGTATTCAAATGCTTTAGGTATTAGTGCTATGATGATAGCCACGGTGGGATGAACACTACCCTGGAAATCAGTAGACCTGGAAGCTACTCCTCTTTCTCTTTGACAATTCACTTCTGTGCTCTGGGTCTCTGTAAAGTGAGGGAACCAGAGTCCATGGCTTCTGAGGCTTATGATGGATGATTTAATGAAGCATCCCTGAGCCAATCATCTTCCAATTTCCAGGAGAATTGGGGAGGGGGCAACAGATCCAAGTGGAGGTTCCCACTGCCCCAGAACTGATTCAGCTTCCTCTTGATCTCAAGCTGAGGAGCATGAGGGAAAGGACATGGCTGGGAACCAGGCTGCAAAGCCAGGAACCCAGGGCTGATGCGGACACCCTTTGTTTCTCTCTGTGCAGCCCTGTAGGTTGCTGTGCAGATCAGGTGACCAGGCAGACGCTGCTCTTTTCTTTTCAGAAGGTCATCCTGTGGTCTGATGTCCATCTGGTGGTTTCCATCTGCTTTTCCTCCCCTTCCCTTTGATGCTCTGAGCTGGGAGGCGTCACTCCTTCATTCACAGGTGATGCGCAGCTGCCCTGGTTTACTCGCTCTGGCAGTGAGAGCTGGCAGCCACATCGAGTGCCCACCTGGCTGGTGCTGATGCCTGTTTAGGGTAACATGGGCAATGCCAATCGATTCTCAGGATACTGGAATGGCCCTGGATTGGGAGTCGAGCCTCAGGCTGTGGTCCTGCTCCACCACTGGCTTGAGGTTATCCCTTCATGCTGCTGTTTGTTGTTTACTCACTGAGTCCTGTCTGACCCTTTGCATCCCCATGAACTCTAGGCCACCAGGCTTCTCTGTCCATGGACTTTCCCAGACAAGCATATTGGAATGGGTTGTCACTTCCTCCTCCAGGAAATCTACCTGACCCAGAGATTGAACCTGCGTCTCCTGCATTGGCAGGCCGATTCTTTACCGCTGAGCCACCAGGGAAGCTGTATAAACTTCATATCTTGGGTCCTTGTCTGGAGAAGCCAGTTTGACCAAAGTCCCACCCGCTCCCAACAGTCTTGGCGAGTGTGACCCCACGAGTGTGAATCCACCACTTTGCCCTTATTGCAGGTGCTGGGCCTGCCTCCATCCCGCTTCATCCAGACGGCCTCCAGGAGACAGATGTTCTTTGGTGAGTCCCGGGTCTGACTCTCTTTTTATGACGGTGGCTGATAAGATTCTCTAGCCCTTGAAGACACCTTTCATGCCCTACACCCCATGCGATGCTCTTCCTCTGGCCCCACCCCAAAGGGCAGGCTGTACTTAGAAGTTTCATTCAGAAAAGTGAAAAGATGCTGAGAATGGTAGCAGGTGCGTGATGGAGGTGGGTGGGGAAGGCATACCAGGAATGAGGTCTTGGCAGGTGCCTGAGAGTGACCAGGTTCCTGCTTAGAAGACCCATCAACGGGTCTCAAACCCTCGAAGATTAGAACTCTACCCTCTGTTATAAACTCTCCCCACCTCCCTTAGCAGCTTGCCTGCCTGCTCACATGATGCACTGTGAAGGGAAATCAAAGAGCAGAAAAGTCCTCGCAAGAACAGTGGAAAATTCCATCATTCCATTTCATCATTAATGGAGCCCTGTTCTTTCCTGCTGAAATTTTCTTAATTGCCCAGCCCCTTACTGTTCCAGGTTCACTGTGACTTTGCTATAAAACAGATAAGCAAGGGCTGTCAGAACAGTTTTGCTGTGGATATGCGATGGCTTGTCAGTTATGTACAGGACACCTGCCTAATTGCTGGAATTCAGCCTCATCCACGGTCCCTAGGCTGCACCCCCGTCACAGTTCCCAGGCTCTGGATTTTAGGCTTCTCGAAGCCCTTCCAGCCAAGTCGTGCTGTGCGGGACAGACAGAAGAATAAATGAGGTGCAACTGAGGCAGGGCTTCTGGGCCACTCTGAACCGGAAGGTGAAGCCAGTCCCAGGTCTACAGTCCCTTTCCTAAGGGATTCCCATGGAGCAAAAGCCACAGTGGCCCTAATGACGGCCAAGAGGAGCAAAGCCAGGTGTGAGGGAAGACGGCTCCTTGAAGGGACTCCCTGCCATCTGAATAACACATCTTGTCCCATCAATAGCAAAGTCAAAAAACACTGCCCTGGGGGATCCTCCCGGACAAAAAGATTGCAGTCGTGTCAACGATCAGTCCATGTGTATTGGTTCAGCCACATGGGGGTTAAAATGTAGTCTATTTCTGTATCATTTGGTGAAAAAGCCATGGCCCTGAGCCCTTGCCACAGCCACAGCTTCTCTGGCATCTCTCCCAGCACTCCTGGGAACCCATGAGCCAGAAACTAAAAGTTTAAGGTCTGGCAAGAAAGAGTCCTCCAGGATCCCCCTCCAATGCCAAAGCTGTCGTCCACTCTGATTGGTTGGTCACTGCGCCATCCCAGTGGCTACATCTTTTAAACGTCAGCATGTAGTCATGGCCAGAGGCGTAAAGCCTGCCTGAGTAGGGTCAGTGTTGGTGTCCCGGCTGCTTAGGGAAGTGCCCACAGGCTAGAGCTTCTTTGAAAGTAGTCTGATGAGAGCAGACCTTTAAAAGAAGGGCTGGCTGAATCACTGGTGTAACTTCAGGATGACAGAACTGGTTGTTTGATGCCAAATATACTTTTCCCCTTCACCACTTTTAACTCAGCCTTTTGGATGTCAAAGGATTTTAGGGAAAGATGAGTAGGCACGTGCTGTTCCCTCCTGCTTGACAGAGACATTGTGGGGAGACTCACCTCTCAAGCCTATAACCCTGAAGTCAGGAGATTGTATTTGGGGGAATCAGAAGGAAGGGAATAGAGGGCATTTTGGTAAGAGGATAGCAAAGGCTCACACATGTCTGTTTCATTGGGAACCTGACTTTTACCATCAGCACCGGGCTTCAGAATGAGCAACGTGGTTTTGGTAGCAGCATCATGCATCTTCCCTTCCCACACAAGAAAGGACTTTATTGGGAGCCGTGTCTTCTGTGCTTCTCAAACTTCATATGACTATGAGAATCATCTGGGTTCTTGGAAATAGTGCTAATTTCCATCATCCTCCTATGATGTGGTGGCTCTGAGATGGGAGTCAGGAGTCTGTATATTGTTACAGCAGCTTAGGATGAGACGAATTTGGGAAACACTGTGCCAACTTCAGTTCTTGTCTCTTGGGATGTCAACAGGTCCTCAACCGCCCCAGCCACTCCAAGTTAATATCTCTAATTAGCAGCAAAGTGATATTGCTTCAAGGATAGCAAGAGATGTAGGTGGTCCAGGCAGCAAGAAGGAAGTGGGGAGGAAAATGAGGCAACAGAGAACAGAGAGGCGGGAAAAACTTGTACGAGAAAGGCAGTTACATAAGGCTGACTGTAGGGTTTGTGTTGTTCTAAGCCCGTGATTCTGATTCTTCTTTGATAATCTGTGAAAAGACAGCATAGGATAAGGTGGGAACCTGGTGCCACAGTCAAAAGGAAAGTGGGGATTTGATGAGATGGTAGGATGGCATCACCAACTCAATGGATGTGAGTTTGAGCAAACTCCAAAAGATGGTGAAGGACAGGAAAGCCTGGTGTGCTGCAGTCGATAGGGTCACAAAGCAGACACCACTGAGCAATTGAACAACAACAAAAACAGGACCCGTGCCTTATGCAGTACCCCCAGCCCATTAGTATCTGTAGAAACACATAGAGGTACCCATGTGTGTATACACACAAACGCACATTTGTGGGCTCTTCCAGGAATTCAGTAAAAAGAGCAGGTGTTCTGTTGGACACACTGAAATTGCATGGATTGCATAGCTGGAAGCACTTCATTGTGTACCTTTCATTGTATGAACCCCACTGAGTTTTTGTGAGGATTTCATGGAAAGTGCCAATTGTGTGTGTGTGTGTGTTTATATATATACCCACCCTTTTGCATGCGTGTTTGTAAGGTATGAGCATACATGGTCATCTTTCTGAACGTGCTCACTGGTGGATGTCCAAGCGAGTGGTCTCACCTGCAAAGCACCGCACTAGACGTTCTCACCTTTGGAACTATCTCCAGGGCTGCTTTTCAGCAATGACAGATCATACATTTGGTGAGGGCTTTAAAAATGGTGGAAATGGCTGAAGAAAGGCATTCTAAGCTGTGTCTTAAGTCACCAGCCAAGTTTGATCATTGCAATTATGGACAAAATGTTCACATGACTGTAAAAAACAAAAAGAAATTAATTTGCTTGTGTGGTTTGTACATGAGTTCTAAGAGCAAATCCCTTCTCCTAAAATGACTTTCTTGTTATTCTCCATGGATGTTCCAAATTCTCACATTTTGGGGTAAGTGAAGGAAGGAACAGGGGCAGAGGTAAGCCAAGAATGGACAGTATCCTTTTTGCTCAGAGCTGAATGTTTCCATCATTTCATATTTACTTTTAAATGTTTCATTATTTTTATTGTTATCATCATCATTATTATCATCAGAATCATTATTTTACGTTGGTTGAGGTTAAATCATTGAAATCATTTAATTGATTCTGGGAGGAGGTGGTGGGAAGGAGGCTCAGAATATATGGAGTAGTAGCAAACGTTGTTTGTAAATTGTGTTCATTGGATTGGTTTACAC
>SJYQ01092837.1:330155-352428 GCA_006410935.1 Redunca redunca | reverse complement strand
AAAAAAAAAAAAAAATAAAATAAAACCCATAAAGGTTTGTTTTTTTTTTAAAAAAGGGACCTCTATTCACCTGGCTGATTGGCATGATTTCTGCGATGAGAGATTGGAAAGAATGACCTTTCACCCAGGCTTCTTCCTTATGCCCTTAACCAAATCAACAATGGGTGCATGGGGTAGGGTGGGGGTTGGGGGGTGGTGGGGATGTTACTGACCAGAGTTCTTGGCCCTCCCCAATAACTAGAAATTGACTGGAGGCCGGAGAGGAAATTCAGGCAAAGTTTTATTGGGGTCCCTGCTGCTGGAGTGGGTGGCGAGCACAAACAGCAGACTCCCTTGCTCACTCCCTGGGTCCTTAAGTGTGGGGTAAGGGTACAGGGTCCTTAAGGGAGCTGGGTCCTTAAGTGTGGGGTAAGGGTACAGGGTATGGGTGTGACCAGGCTTTGGGCTAGCGGAGTGGCTTGCCCATCTCTTAGGTGGTGGTGTGGGCAGGGAATATGCTCAGTACCCTGCTTTTACTCCTGACCCCCTGTTTTGGCTCCAGGCTCTTCAAAAGTGACCGTGGTTTTGTTGGTCTCTTTGAATCTTCTGGGCCCAGAGTCCCATGCAGTTTCTTTGTATTTTGTTGCTGGAGGAGAGGTTGTCCAGGTGCGAGCACTGCAGCTAAGGCTCCCAGGTGCCAGTCTGTCTCAGGGAGAGAGCTAAGTGCTCAGTGTCACAGCATCACTGCTAAAAGTGAAAGCGTTAGTTGCTCAGTCATGTCTGACTCTCTGTGACCCCATGGACAATAGCCCACCAGGCTCCTCTGCCCATGGGATTCTTTAGGCTCTTCAGTCCAATACTGGAGTGGGTTGCCATTTTCTTCTCCAGAGGGTCTTCCCGACCCAGGAATTGAACGTGGGTCTCATGCTTTGCAGGGAGATTCTTTACCTTCTGAGTCACCAGGGGAGCATCACTAAGAGAAGTCTAAATAATAATCAACTTTTCCCCTCTTTCCCGTGTTAACCTATGCCAGTTAGAATTCTGGTCTGGGAATGACGGAAGCCAAGTTCCAACTCAATTAAACAACAGGGCATTTATTGGTTTTCATGACTGGGGGGGATCAGGATGGGTAAATGGAGACACAGCAAGAATTCAGACAAGATCATGAAGCTCAGATGCTCTCACCCCCTCTTAGTCTTGCTTCATTTATGGTTGACTTCATTCTGAAGAGAAGCTCTGCCCAGGAATTAAGATGACCACTATCATCCCATCAAAAGTAGCAGTCTTCCTGCAGGTAGGAAAGTCTCAGAAGTAATTGGATTTGAACCCATCACTGCGTCTGAGATATTGGGGTCCTCCAGTTGGCCAGCCGGGATTACAAGCCCCATGACTGATGCTTCTGTAAGACCACGTGGAGCAGGGGATGACAGGTTTCCCGAAGGTCAGAAGATGAGCAAGCTACAGGGTGTGTCCACTCATCCACCACCTGCCCTTCTAGTCTGCCTACGTGAACTCACAGTCTGTATATGGTTGTAATTACAGTACAGATAAATGTGTGCAAGTCAGAAACAACCTGGGATATATACCTGGCTTCATAGTTTTCCTTTTAATCACTGTGTAATAGTTCATGAAGGGAGACATTGGGTGATTGAAGCCATTGGGTTCGGGTGAGATCACCTGGGGAAGATGATTGAGAACAGTGGAGGGTCAAAAGGGTCAAATCCTGGGAGAGAGAAACATGTAAGGGGTTGAGTAGAGCCCCAGAGAGATGCAGAAAAATAGGAAACCTAGAAACCAGAGGAGGAGGAAGATTCTAGAAGGAAGGATGGAGAATGTAAAATTGCTGGAGAACATATAAGTCAGAAAGTGCTTCTAAAGCGGGGTGATATGGACATTAAGTCAGAGCAGTGTCCTAACAGGTGACTTGTCCCACGTCTTCTATCTGGAGAGGTATAGGACTGGCCACTGAACTCCGGTCCTCTGGGCCTTTTTGGACCCCGAGAGTCTGCAACCAAAGATAAAGGTGAGATGGACAGTTCTGGGGAATTGGACAAGGAGCCAGGTCCTGGTAGCCTAATTTAAAGGATTCAGATTGGATATTGAAAAGTATGTACATGGTTACAAAGGGCTGAAATAACTCTTGACAAACTTGTGGCTTATTAGGGACCCCTTTAAAGCAGGGAAGTCACAAGTCACTGATGGGTCGATGGGAAGTGTGAATCCATAGACAACAGGCCCGCCAGGGTTTGGCTGGGCTCTCAGGCAGGCAGTTCTTTTACTCTGCTAACCCCTGGACTCTTTTTCATTCCTGAGACTGCTGCTGCTTCTTGTCGCAATGGGGCTTCCCAGGTCTCGAACCGACTAATTGGAAAAGACCCTGATGCTGGGAAAGATTGAAGGCGGGAGGAAAAGGGGACAAACAGAGGATGCGATGGTTCGATGGCATCACTGACTCAAGGGACATGAGTTTAGGTAAACTCTGGGAGTTGGTGATGGACAGGCAGGCTTGACGTGCTGCAGTCCATGGGGTTGCAAAGAGTCAGACACAAATGAGCAACTGAACTGAGGTCTCACTGGGAGTAAAGAACTGGCCTGCAAACACAGGCGACATGATGAGATGTGGGTTTGATCTCTGGGTCGGGAAGGTCCCCTGGAGTAGGAAATAGCAACCCACTCCGGGATTCTTGCCTGGGAAATCCCATGGACAGAGAAGCCTGGTGGGCTATATGTGGTTGTGAGAGTCAGACATGACTGTAGTGACTTGGCATGCATGCAAGAGGTTAAATAATAAAGGACATTTTCCTTGAAGAGACTTAGTTGACCATAGCTCTGTGGCTCTGACCGTAAAGCGTCTGCCTGCAATGCGGGAGATCCAGGTTTGATCCCTGGGTCAGGAAGCTCCCCTGGAGAAGGAAATGGCAACCCACTCCAGTACTCTTGCCTGGAGAATCCCATGGAGGGAGGAGCCTGGTGGGCTACAGTGGGCTACAAAGAGCTGGACACGACTGAGCGATTTAGCACACAGGCGTCGGTCCCATTGGATCCCAAGGAAACCAAACACTAGGAGCCATTTATTTGTAATTTTTATTTTACGTCCTTGCTCGCATGGACAAGAATATCTGCAAAATCCAGGGACTAGCGCACGATGACGTGTCTTAGATGTGAGTGGTATGAAGATAATGTTGGGGCTCTGTGAGGAGGCGGGAGAGGGGGGCCGCGGCAGTGAGGACGAAGGGAGGGGCGACGGCGGGGCCCACTGCGGGAAAGAGGGGCAGCGGCGGGCCCCCATCACAGGTTCACCATCAGCCAGTCCAGCAGCTGCAGCCGTGTGACATTGCCCACCGCCTCGTCCAGCTGTCGCTCCTTCTCGTACCGCAGCACCGACTGTAGAACCTCACCTACGCTGCGCCCCTTTTCCACGGCGGCTGCCGAGAGCTGAAGTAGCTGAGGGAGGGAAGGAAAGCAGAAGTCGAGGAGGCAGAGCATCCCACCGAGGGTCCAGCGGGGCCTTCGGGGCCAGAGAGCAGGGGGCGGTCCCTGGCCGCAGGAGGGCCTCTAGGGAGATGCTGAGACTACTTCCAAAACCGAGACACTCTCTGGCTTGTCTGACAAAAGAAAGTGGGTTCCATCGCCCTTCATTTAAACGACAACCCCATGTCCCTGATATGGAAGATGTCCCACAAAGACTAAAACTTCCTGCTTCCAGTGGCTGTTTGGTCAATAGTGTTCATGCCTTCTAAGGATTCTGAAGTTCTTAAGCTCACTGTAACATCATAAAATGGGCTCCCATCACCCCCAGAGACCAACACAGACAGGAGAGAAAGAGCCATAGGAGAATGTAGATGCTGCTTTCTCCGCCCCATAGGCCAGAGAGCCCTGGGATGATAGAGCAGGGAGGTGACTCAAAGATGCATTCAACCCCCATGAAAATGTTGCCTGGAGAGGTGACGGTTGTCAGTAATACAGTGCCAGAAATCAGCGGAGGCACTGCTCATACCCAAGTCTCTGAATCCTATGTTTAATCCTCTTACCAGGCATAAAATGAGAAAAGCCCAAGCAAGTATTCTCATATGAGCCCAGTATACTGCTATTCACCTGGAATCTGTGTGGCAACAAATAAACCAGCTTTCCATTTTCCGTGTTCTGCAACTGACTCTATAAGAAGTTGAAAGGGCAGATTAACAGGCCAAATATCAGGTGCTTTCTCAGAGGAAATTCCAGGCAGAGACTGAAGTGCCTAAGGATACTCTTGAAACAGATGGAAAGACAAGTCTCCGCAAAGAGGAGACAGAATGAAGACTCATTGTACAGCTGGTCACTGTACAGTTAAACATGGTCATTGTACAGCTAAACAATAATACCAAATCCAAAATGAAGACTAAATAGATGGAGATGAGTAAGGAAACACAGGAAAACCAAAGACAGAGCAATAGAAATTAACTGTATTGAACAGCGTAAGAGATAGAATAAGCCTCCTTCAAAAAGACTGAGAAAATAAGCAGAGTTCAGGGGTCTGTGGGATAGTTCCAGAGGGTTTTACATTTATGTCCTTAGAGAAGAAAAAGGGTAGCGCGGAAAAATATTTCAAGAAATAATGCATGAAAGCTTCCCCAATTTTCTAACAGACATACAAATTCAAGAAGCATGCTGCTGCTGCTGCTGCTGCTGCTGCTAAGTCGCTTCAGTCGTGTCCGACTCTGTGCGACCCCATAGATGGCAGCCCACCAGGCTCCTCCATCCCTGGGATTCTCCAGGCAAGAACACTGGAGTGGGTTGCCATTTCCTTCTCCAGTGCATGAGAGTGAAAAGTAAACGTGAAGTCGCTCAGTCGTGTCCGACTCCTAGCGACCCCATGGACTGCAGCCCACCAGACTCCTCCATCCATGGGATTTTCCAGGCAAGAGTACTGGAGTGGGGTGCCATTGTGAACTTGAAATATGATGAACCCCCATAATTCACTTCAAGACCTATCACCATCAAATTGCTGAAAACTAATACTTTGGCCACCTGCTGCGAAGAGCTGACTTATTTGAAAAGACCCTGATGCTGGGAAAGATTGAGAGCAGGAGGAGAAGGGGACGACAGAGGATGAGATGGTTGGATGGCATCACTGACTCAATGGACATGAGTTTGGGTAAACTCCAGGAGTTGGTGATGGACAAGGAGGTCTGGCGTGCTGTGGTCCATGGGGTCGCAAAGAGTCGGACACGTCTGAGCGACTGAACTGAACTGAAAGAAAAAGAGGAAAAGATGTAACAGTGGCCGATGACAAATGGCACATTATACATGAGGGAACCACAGTGCCAGTGACGGCGCATTTCTCATCAAAACCACAGAGGACAGAGGAGTGAAGCAGCACTTTTTAAGCACTAAAAGAAAAGAACTGTCAAACCAGAATTCTATGTCCAGCAAACATATGCCTCAGGAATGAAGGCCAAATAAAACTTCAGATTAAATTAAGATAATTCATTGCCAGAAAAATGCGTTCTGTTCCCGTGCACAGAAGGAAAATGGTATCAGAAAGAAACTGGAAACATGAGGAGCAAATCAACAACAACAGAAATGGTAAAAATCTCAGGATAAATGATGAACGATTTGCCTCCATTCTTTAAAATATGTTTTATGGTTGAAAGCAAAAATAATATTGCCTAAGGATTTTAGGCAATAAAATGAAATAGAGTTTAGGCAGCTAATTACATAAAATAATGGCAGTCTCAGGCAGAAGGGTGAAGGGCCCCATAGGGCAGGAAGATTTCTACATTCTAGCCTAAGAGGTCACTGTTGACTCTAAGTAGACTCTGACAAGTTAAGTATGTGGATTGTGGTACCCAGAGAAACCGCTAAAAAACTACACAAAGAGATATAGCAAAACACAACAGATGGGTTAAAATGGAACACTGAAAAATGTTTAAAAATAATTCAAAAGAAGACAATAAAAGGAAAAGCAGACTAAACATAACTAACTGTTCAATCACTGGGTTGGGAAGATTCCCTGGAGAAGGAAATGGCAACCCACTCCAGTATTCTTGCCTATGGGGTCGCAAACAGTTGGACAACGACTGAGTGACTAACACTTTCACTTTCACTTGGCCTCTTCCTGCTAAACTCCCCTCCTTTCCCAGGTGTGACAACAAAATACGTCTCCAGGCATTGCCAAAAGTCCCTTAGGGGCAAAATTGCCTCCAGTAGAGGACAGTGGAGTTAGGCAAAGATTTATTTGATATGACATCGCAAGTACAAGCAATGAAGGTAAAAACTAAACTAGATGTCATTGTTAAGAACTTCTGCTCTTTGAAACACTCCATTAAGTAAAAAAAAAAAAAAAAGCTCCAGACTGAGAGAAAGTATTTGCAAAATATATATATCTGGTGAAGGACTTGTATCCAGAATACATCAAGAATTCTTGTAACTTTCTAACAACCCAGTCAAAGTATGGACAAAAGATTTACAATTTACATAGACAACTCACCAAAGATTATATATGAATGGCTAATCAGCACATAAAAAGATGCTCAACATCTTTAGTCATTTTAATGTGTGTATGTCAAATTAAATCCACAATCAAAAACCACTATAACAGTTATAATTAAAAACAGAACAGAATAATGTTGATGAGAAATTGAAATCAACGAAATTGCTGGTAGGAATATAAAATGGTACAGCTTCTTTGGAAAACAGTTGAACAGTTTCTTAAATTATACTTACCATAAAATGCAGCAGTTACACTCCTTGTCACCCGAGAGAAGTGAAAATGTATATCCATGCAAAGACTTGTATGTGACTGTTCATAGAGGCATTAATCATAATAGCAAAATATTGGAAATAACCCCAATGTCTATTAATTGGTGAGTCAATAGAGAAAACATATACAATGAAATTCTATTCAGCAATAAAAGGAATGAACTGCTGATATATACTGCAACATGGATAAACCTCAAAAACCTTATGCTAATAGTGGAGAGCCATATGTAAAAGGCTACCTACTTTATGACTCCACTATTTTCTAAAATGAAAGGCAAATCTGTAATGATAGAAAGCAGGTTGATGGTTACCAGTGGCTGGGGGTGAAACTGAGAAACATAGCCTAGAAAATTCTGAGACAGAGAAATAAGGAGTCTCTAGTCCTATCAATATTAAGACATATGACAGAATTATAATAATTAAAGCAATATGCTATTAAAATAGTATTAAACTAGTAAAAACAGATGAATGACTCAATGGAATAGAACAGAAAGCTTAGGGAAAAAACAAAGACATATAAGTATCTGGAAAAAAATAAGACTGAATTCCTATGTCATACCTTGTATAAAAATGAATTTGAAATGGATCAAAGCCTTAAACATTTTTTTAAAAATCATAATTGTGCTACGAGAAACACATGGGGAAGTTTTGTTACTATCTTGTAGTGGAGAATGTTTTCCAAAATATGACACAAAATCTAGGAAAAATAAAAGATGAACTATCATATTTGACCATGTAAACATTTAAAATAATTCTTCATGGCAAAAGCAACAAAACGAAATATCAATCAAAAGTCAAATGATTTAAAAAATCATAAGTAATATCACAAAGGCTATTTTCCTTGTATTATGTAAAACTCTCACAGATCTATAAGAAAAAGACCAACAACCTAGCAGAAAAAAATGGGCAGAGTTTACAAACAAATGATTCATCCATGAAAAAGGAAATTCAAAGCTCCCAAGGCAGTGAACCTGGGTTCGATTCCTTGTCCAGGAACTAGATTCCAGATGCCACAACTAAAAGTTCACAAAAAGGGCTCAGTGTAGCCAAATAAATATTTTTAAAAACCAAAAATGGCTCTTAAACACATGAAAAGATATTCACCCTCATTCCTAAAAAGATAAGTGCAAAGTAAGGCAACACTTGATAAAGACCAAAAGTTTGGCATGGACTGTAGGTTAGTTACTATGTGGGAAACAGGTGCTCTCATTTTATTTTAATAGGTGTGCGAATTGGTGCACCCTGAAGAAGGAAATGGCAACCTGTTCCAGTATTCCTGCCTGGGAAATCCCAGGGACAGAGGAGCCTGGTGGGCTACAGTCCATGAGTCCATGGGGTCGCAAAGATTCAGACACGAATTAGCAACTGAACAAATATGTATTAACTTGTATGCTGCATAAGCATTTTTGGAAAGATAAACAAGAAATTGATCAGAATGGTTTTCTCCAGGGAGGGCAATGGAAAGGGGAGATAAAAATGAGAAAAAGTCCTTAATTTTAATTGTGCATTTTCTGTGTGAGTGCCTTTGGATTTTGAAATATCCTCACATTACCGATTCAAAAATGGATACAGGGACTTCCATGGAGGTCCAATGGTTAAGACTCCTCACTGTCAATACAGGGGGCCTGGGTTCCATTCCTGGCTGGGGAACCATGATCCTATATGCTGCAGGGCATGACCAACAGTTTTTTAAAATGGATACAAATTTGTTTAAAGGAATTGGGCTCATGGATATGCTGGTATGACCAGATTTAATCACCAGCCCATTAACATGAAAATAGTTGCCTATATTAATTAAGTCTCTTTCCCCCCCAAAATTCGCAACTTATATTTACATAATTTCTTTGATGTATACGCCATCCAACTTTTCTTAAAAATATGCTGCTGCTCAGGACAAATCTACTCACTAGGTGACATTTACATGTGCTGTTGCCCATGTTTCCCACTCTTTTCCTTTAAGAAAATGTATGTGTGTGTATGTGTGTGTGTGTGTAGAAGGAAGCCTGCAAGTCTATTGTCTCATTCTAGAGAACTGTATCATAGACATTCTAATTCAAAATAATCTAAAACTAGAATGTATTATGATTGTTACATAGGATGAGGTAGACTTAAAAGATGGTGTCAGAACAAAGCCTGTTTCACACACTGTACATGTGAAAGCTATGCTTCTTTTTAAATTTTTTCATTAGTCTAAAGCTTTCCTGAATACTGGCTCCTTAGCTAAGTGCAACTTACGAAAATAATTTGGTGGCTCAGAGAGTAAAGAATCTGCCTGCCATGCAGTAGACCTGGGTTAGATCCCAGGGTTAGGGAAATCCCCTGGAGAAGGGAATGGCAACTCACTCCAGTATTCTTGCCTGGAGAATCCCATGGATAGAGAAGCCTGGCACGCTAGAGTCCATGGGGTCACAAAGAGTCAGAAACGACTGAGTGACTAAGCACACATACACAAAATAATTTGTTTTACAGACAGGAAAAACTGTGAACAGACAGAACTTGCCAAGCAAGTACTCTTAGGGATAAATCTCCCTGTTCTCCATAAATCTCCATGGATCTCCATGTTCTGTCCTCTGGCCCAATGTGGAACAGGCACACAGATCAACTAGGGGTTTTGCTAAAGGTTCTGATTCAGTAGGTCAGGAGTGGAGCCTGAGGTTCTGCACTTGGCAATGCCGGGAGCCAGGGTGAGGAATTCCACCCGTGACAAGGTCATGTGGGAGGAAGCCTGACAAACGCAAGGAGGTGACAGCTTCAGGTTTTCCCCCTGGAATTTCCTGAGCATCCAAACCCCCAAAATAAAAATCTGTTGGCTTTTGTTCTCTGCTTCTCTACTCTTCTAATACACTCCGGAAAAAGTCATCTCTAAGCTTTGGTCTTCTGCATTTGAAAGGGATGTTTCAGTTAAACCTCCTCTAGTAGTTCTCTAGCTTGCCTAACAAGTTCCCGGACTCCTTACAGCTTGTGAATTGCTTGCAGCCCCCAACCAAGAGAGACACAAAGCTTGAAAGCATCTTAAAGACACAGAACTTTTTCTAAAGAGTTAAAAACCATATTGGTGATGGGTTTTCACTGTTGATTCAATGATTGCTGCCAGGCCTCCATATTCTTTATCTTTTAGGCACCTGGGAAGATGTTAATCAATGTAAACGGGGTATGGGAAATGATATATAGTAGTTTTGATGTTAGCAACACTAGACTTTTGAGTTAATTACTTTTCTCTTGTTATAAATCACTGTACTCCTTTTGCTTGTTATAAATTGTTGTATCTTTGCTATGTAAGAATGTAACTTTATTTAGTGCTTTCTGAGAGCGGCGCTAAACTTTGGAAAGATCAACACAAATAAGTCTTCTGGTTGACAAACCCTTATCAGAAGAAAGGTTGTAAAATGTTAATTGGCCCTTCTGGCAGAAGATGATGTAAATTACCTAAGACTTGTGTTTGCAGTCAGGTATGCAGAGAAAAAAGCCTGCTTTTGATAAGAGTCTAAACTGCTAACGCTGCATAACTTTGTGTTACCCATTAATCTCCACATATTATCAAACATATAAATAGCCCCTTGAACAATAAACGGAGGGGACCAGCTTTCCAGACTAGTGTCGGGACCAGCTTTCCGGACTAGCCTCTCGGCCTAGTTTCTTGGGAATCTGGCTCTCCCCATGTCTCTTTTTCTCACCCTTTTTCTCTTCTCCTTCCTCCTCCTCTTTATTCTAACTTCAGGCTGAATTCCCACCTGGAGCGGAGTGGCCCTCCAAGTCTACTTACCTGCCCCGGCTTTCAAGATCCGCGAGAGAGAGTGCCCAAGGAGGGGCACACTCCACTATTTGAGCGGGCGCCGGCGGCCCCACGTAGATGGTGCAAGCTCCTTGTCTGGGGCTTTATTGGCTTTCTCCGTAAACCAAGTTATTCAGCCTCTTTTCTCCACTTAATTTTCCTACTATACTATTTCTTCTAATCTCCTTTATATTTCTGTATAAGTTTTTCCTCGCCTATTCCGTCTCTCCTTCGAATCACCCTGGTTCCACCAGGGCTGGACCCCGGCATGGCAACGCTGTTGGTGTACAGACATGCAAGGAACAAGCCTACAGAGTCCTGTTGCTGCAAAAGGAGCAAATCGACAGGAGAGACAGTTTCTTGTTTAAGCTGAGTGTAGCCTATTCTGTTTGCAGTACAGTCCTGTGTCTTCCTGGTCATCAGATACACCAAGTAACCCAGTTATAAGTGCTACTAACCCTGTGCATCAAACAAAGAAAGTCTCTTCCTCCATATCCTCTGGTTTCTAAGAAGATGGATGCTTTTTATAATAATTCCAGCCTCTGGTGCCACCTCCTATTACTTAATTGGTAAATATCATTATTCCACTTCTCTTGAAGTAATATTGGGAAAAAAAAAAAACAACAAACCCTGAGAGAGAGAAAGAGAAAGAGACTGTGTATATTGTGGGGGTGGTCTCTTAATTCCCCCTCATTAGCATGGAGCACCAACTACGTAAACAAAAGCTTCCCAGACTCAAAATTTCCCTTCCATGAGCAGTTTTGAGACCTAAATTGGGAGAAGAAAGGAGGTAGAAAGCACACTTAACTTTATCAGTAAGAACAATAATAAGCTGATTTTTCTGTCTGCCTTATTCTTTAGTCTTACTTATCAATTGGTTCAGAACTTAGGGTGAGGGGAAGAGGGATGCTATTTATTGAATCCCTTCAAATCCCCAGTGGCTCCTACATCACCAGCAAGGAGAGGTATGATAGGCTTGAAAACACCATGAATCTAAACCCTTCGCCCCCAGCCAACGCATCCCCGGGACGCTTCCCAGCGTTTCCTTCTCATTCTTTGGGCAAAGCTATCCTACCCAGAGTTCAGTCTGAGCCCAGACCTTACTCTGATTCTTTCACCAACTCACTTGGAGGCTCCTTATTTGTGCATTCCCGTCTAGATACACAGAAAGAGAAAAAAAAATGTGTATCTTCTTATCCCTTTGACACACCTCTTATTGGGCAAAATCTAGTTTTAATTTATCCATTGGCTAGGCTATGAGTTTTGAGCTTCGAATGTTTACTGTTCCCATCCTACCCTTCTTGGGGCTCTCTTCCCATTTAGAAAGAAAAAGCACTTAAAACCCTAATTAACCCTAATCAATCTTCTCCAAACCCCTGGCTCTACCGCCTTACCTTCTCCTGGATTCCTTCGTCGTCACCGGCAAAGTACAGAATAGGGACGTTGAGCTCAGAGGCGGCTACCCACTGAAGAACGGCTTGGAGCTGCTTGTTCTGCACCGTGTCAGTCAGGTTGTGGTTGCTGACAATCACTTTGGGTGCTGTGCACCCTTCGGGGGGCTGTGCTGATAGACCCCTCAGTTCGCTGTGGATAGCCTGATAGGCATTCTGTAGGAGCGTCTCTGCAGTCCCTGTGCCTTTGGTGGACAAACACTCATATAAACTCTCTGGGAAAGCTGACGTCGGCCTGCTGGCGTCCCCGGACTTGTCGTCTCCCAGTTCTGCCAACGGAGAGTCGCAGGACTTGGCAATGATGAGACACAGCTTCATCACTGAGTCCATCAGATGGTCTACCATCTGCCCGTTCATGTGGCCGTCAAGTTTGTTAGCCACCATCTTGGTGAGCCCCGCAAAAGCACCCCCGGGCTCATCACATTCATCTAATTTGGCGGGAGAAGGGGTGGCAGGTCTCTCACACTGGGGGCTGTCTTCCTTGGCTGCCTTGGGATCACAGCTATGGTCGTTCTTGAAAATGGTCTCACTGAGCAAGTTCCGGATAAAGTTGAAGAAAACGCTCATTAGGTCCTTCTTCTCCACTTCTTCTGGGTCAGCTCCCACTCGGGGAGACCGGAGGCTGGACTCATGGGAAACGGCTGGGGACTTCGTGGGATACAGGTTGGAGGTGCCGGCAGCTTCGAGGAAGCTCTGTGCATCCATGTTTCCTCCCTGGGCCAGGTGGTACTGGATCAGAAGTAAGGCAGACACAAGCAGGTCCTTGGCCCAGGAGTCTGAGTCGCACATAAAATTCTCAGGTTTTTCTGGGCACTGCATAGGGAGGCTGAAGTGGCAGGGGTCAAAAGGGAACCCCAGGGGAAAGTCCGGCACAGGTTTGCACTGTCTTTTGGGAGTGACGAAGCATGAAGCCATGCCTTCCTTCTGCTGGCTGTTGTGCCACAGGGTCAGCCCCTCTTTGATAAGGTGTTCCCCCAGAGTTTCCACACAGGACTTCTCGGCTTTGGGCGGGGGCATGCATACTTTCTCCCTCACTGTACCTTCTGTTTTCATGGAGGCGAAGTTGACGTTTCGGTGTTTAGGGTCACCCATCCCTTTCATAGAGACGAGGGAGTAACTTTCAGACTTATCCTTGGTTTTCCTGACTGTCTCAGGGGTTTTCTTGGCAAGCATCACCGAGTAGAGTTTCCCCAGCATGGCGTCCATGATGTCCGCGGCCCTCTGGCTTCCATGAGAGAAGAAGCTTCTTTTCACGGCTGAGACAAAGTCCATGTCTGTCATGAGGCTCCCCGTGACGTTGTGGAGGTTCTTCATGAAGGAGTCGATGAGGTCGGAGACCACCTCTTTGGCATGCTTGATCAGGACCTTCTTTAGCACGATGGTGGCAATGGTCGTGTCCTTCACCTGGATCTTCAGGGTCTTCATGATGGAGACCATCATGTCGGACACCACACTGTTGGCGTAGGTCATGATCCCTTGACTGACGGAAGCATTGAAGTCATTGGGCCTTTCATACCCTCTGAACATCTTTCTCTCAGCCGGTAAGGTCCTTCCTCCCTCTTTGGCATCGCCCGCATTACGAGATTCGAATACTTCCTTGTAGAAGAAAGACTTCTTCGAGCTAGGCCTGTCGTCTGGACCCCTGGCTCCCTTGCTGCTCTCCTTGATCTTCAAAGTGCTTTTGTATTTTAAATTAGGGGGGCTCTGTAATGTCCCCAAGGCTCTGTCACCAGAGCCCGGAGCCTTATCCGATGGGGTGTTTTTGGAGCACGCAGTGACGGTCTCATTCACCAGCTCCGACGCCACCTTGCTCAGGCTCTTGTTGGGTGGGGGCTCATCCCCCATGTACACTGATTGGTGGACACACCTGTTCTCAGAGCCGTCAATCTTCTCATTGATCTCCTTGCGGGCCATGGCGATGACAAGATTTGTGAGGCGGTTGGCGTAGAAGGAGACTTCGTCTACGGAGCTCCCATTACCGGTGTGCGTGCTGGGGCCCTGGTGCGGGTTCTCTCTGTGACTCATCTCAAAATGCAGCCTCCCTGGACTGCCCCTGGAGGTGGTGTTGTAATAGTCCACGCAGAAACCTTTGCGTGGGTCTGCTGAGCTGACCATTTCCCTGGCGAGCGATGATTCTCTGGGCTTGAACCTGACGTCTTGGAATGCTGCTGTGCTTTTTTCTAGGTCTCTGCGGAGCCAGCTGAGCACTCTGATGGGATCGTGTGAGGCCTCCTTAAAAATAGACAAGGATTCATCCGACTATAACAAAGTAAAGACACAGGATATTCAGGACAACCTCAAAGAACAGTCACAAAAATGGTTGCCCCTCTCACATCAACCCAACAGATGGAAACAACATTTACTGAGTGCTTACTATATATCAGCCTTCCCTAGTGGCTATCAGTAAACAATCCGCCTGCAATGCAGAGTTCAACCCCTGGGTCAGGAAGATCCCCTAGAGAGGAAACCGGCAACCCATTTCAGTAATCTTACCTGGGAAATCCCATGGACAGAGGAGCCTAGAGGGCTACAGTTCAAGGGGTTGCAAGAGTTGGACATGACTGACTGACTAAACCACCACCACCACCTACTATATATCAGGCACTGTTCTGAGTACTTTAAAACTAGGACCTCATTTAATATTATTCTGTGTGTGCACATGTGTGCTCCATTCATGTCTCACTCTACAAGCTCATGGACTGTAGCCCACCAGGCTCCTCTACCTGGATTTCCCAGGCAAGATTATTGGAGTGTGTTGCCATTTCTTCCTCCAGTGGGTCTTTCTAAACCAGGGATTGAACTCGCATCTCCTGCAGACAGACTACCACAGAGCCACCTAGAAAGCCACTATTATTCTGGCAATAAACTTAAATGCTAGCTTTCTTATTATCCACATTTTAACAGAAGAGGAAATTGAAGAACTGAGGGATCATGTTATTACTTACCAGAGGTTACACAGCTAATCACTGATGGAGGAGGAGTTCCAGCTGGACCAGTGACTCCTGGACCCTTGCTCTCAACCACTGTGTCACCTCTAACAACATAGATCCTTAAGTTCTGACCCTCATCAGCTACTGAGTTCAAATTTGCATTAAATCAGATTTTTCATGTATTGCTATTAATTACTATTTTTATGGTTGATCTGTTTTATTTAGGTCTCTTATGACAAGTATAGGGCTTCCCTGGTGGCTCACACAGTAAAGAATCTGCCTGCAATGATGGAGACCTGGGTTCGATCGCTGAGTCAGGGAGATTCCTCTGGAGAATGGAATGGCAACCCACTCCAGTATTCTTGCTTGGAGAATCTCGTGGACAGAAGAGCCTGGCAGGGTACAGTCCATGGGGTCCCAAAGAGTTGGACACGACTGAGCGACTAACACTTTCACTTTCATTACAAGTATAGTTTTCAAAATATCAGAAAATTCAAGGACAGTGGTGCATAATTAATCACTTTGCCGGGCTACACAAGCACAATCCTGATCTGCTCAATGGCTTCCAGTGGACTACTGGGGATGCTTTAAGTTAAGAATCTGATTTGTAAATGAGGAATTAATATCTGTGGGACAATTTATTAGTTTTGAGTGAATGCAGAGTCTTTGGTGGATGCTAGCTGTGCTAACCATATGCACATGTTTATATGTTGGCCTGATTTATAATCTTCACTTGAACATAGGCTAAAATAAGAATGTATGTGAAAGTGTCCTATTTACCATCAAATGTAAGGGATCACTGTAACTATTGGAGTTACATCTCTCTGAAGATAATCACAAGTACTGCTCATCTTTAAAGAATAATTTGGTATTTTAAAAGGGGAAAAGGGGAGGTGGTAGGGATTGGGAGATTGAGATCGATGCATATACACTATTGATACTATGTGTAAACTAGACAACTGATGGCAACATACTATATGGCACAGGGAACTCTACTTACTGCACTGTGGTGACCTGAATGGGAAGAAGATCCAAAAGGGAGAGGGTGTGTGTGTGTGTGTGTGTGTGTGTACACACATACATATATACGCACTAAGTGCTAAGTCACTTCAGTCTTGTCCGACTCTTTGCAACCCTAAGGACTGTAGCCCTCTAGGCTCCTCTGTCCATGCGAGTCTCGAGGCAAGAATACTGGAGTGGGTGGCCATTTCCTCCTCCAGGGGATCTTCCCCACCCAGGGATTGAACTCTCATCTCTTGTGTCTCCTGTACTGGGAGGTGGGTTCTTTACCCCTAGCGCCACCTGGGAAGCCCTGTATACATGCTGCTGCTGCTGCTAAGTCACTTCAGTCGTGTCCGACTCTGTGCGACCCCATAGACGGCAGCCCACCAGGCTCCCCCATCCCTGGGATTCTCCAGGCAAGAACACTGGAGTGGGTTGCCATTTCCTTCTCCAATGTGTGAAAGTGAAAAGTGAAAGTGAAGTCACTCAGTCGTGTCTGACTCTTAGTGGCCCCATGGACTGTAGCCCACCAGGCTCCTCCATCCATGGGATTTTCCAGGCAAGTGTACTGGAGTGGGGTGCCATCGCCTTCTCCAGTATATATATATACACACACACACACACATATATACAGCATCTCACAGCTAGCACATGGTGGGGGCCAGGATTCAAATCCAGTTGACTCTGAAATTGGTTCTCTCCACCCCTACAGTCAACAGTCTACTGTAATGTCTGGATGAACTGGAAAGAAGACAAAAGCAGCTGGACCCCCTACAGCCTGTTTTAAGCTGCTTGTGGACCACAGAACTTGGTTCAAAGTCCTCTAAATTGTTCTCCTAATTTGAATAATAGCTACTATAAGGACATTTGCACTCGAGTAGAAAACTCTGCACAATCTATAGCATACTCCTCCACGTTTTCTGATTCTGATTCTCTTGGAAATACCTGATAACTCTGGAAACTATAGATAACTGTTAGCAATGCAGTATAATTTTTGTCTACACACATGATAATTCTGACTAGGAAAGAATTGCTGACTTTCTCACCCACTTTGGAAGATGTCAGTTTGGCTTCTATTTGCACAGTTCATTCCAATACTCCCGATCTACATACAGGTGTTTTTTTTTGTTTGTTTTTTGTTTTGTCTCTGCTTAGAACTGCACCATTAATGAATTAAATAAAATGTCATTAATGAGTTAAATAAAATCTTTCACATGAGTCTATTTTATGTTCATAGGAGAGTCATTATTTCACCTTTCTCTGAAAATGGTCTTTTAACAGTTTTGCAAATCTTTGTCAAGATGTCCAGCAGATTTGCTTAACAGAGGTGAAGGTCATCATGGGAGTACTGTACCCGGTGTGTCCTTTCTTGCCTCCCCTGAGATGGTGTTTTAGGCACCATTTTAATTTTCCTCTCTTTGCCTAATTTAGTTTTGGGTTTTCATTTAAGTCCTTCCACAGCCACCAATCATGGGTGGCAGCAATGCTTGAGAATTTTGGTTTTACTATCTCACCACTTGATGATTTCTTTAATGGATTAGTGGCTTATAGAGATCTACTCTCTGTTGGTGAGAGACAACAGAAAATCTACTTGGCTAGTATTTTTTGCTCATTTTAAGGCTCAAATCAGTGTGGAACTTTGTGCCCAGTTGGAAGGAGAAGGGTTCTTTAATCTCTGGACAGGTGAGTTTAGTTTTGTATCTCTGACCCTAAGACTCAGCACAGTGTCTGTGCCAGTCATTCATTACTGTCTCTCAAATCCAAGTCAACCCTTTTTGGTCTTGCTTTGTGAGTTGGGAGCTGGACCCTTTAAACATTTCTCCTTGGGTGGCTGGCTTTGTTGGCAGAGGGCACTGGAGGGGCACTACCTGCTCATCACAGGAGGGAGGGGATTCTCTTCTGGTTCCCTGTGCCTTTTGGCAAGTGTCTTGAGCGCCACTGGGATGCAGGCTGCTGTCCAGCTGCAGGGCATGCTCTCCAAGGAGATCTGAAGCAGCCTTTGTTGAGGGCAAGGGAACTTCGTGAGCCTTAACTTTCTTCCTCATTCACTCTTTCAGCCTAGGGGTAGTAGCAGCTTTCTGCATTTGCTGCTTCTGGATCTCTTAGTAGAGTCCTCTTTCAGAGCGTTTAGTAGTTAACTTAGTTAAATACCTCTTATTGAGCAGTTTTTTTTTAGTATTAAATTACTGACGTGGTTTCCCTTTTCTGAAGGGACTCTGACTTAACAGTGCCTGATACTAAGTGAGTGTGGAATAAATGTTTGTTGAAGGATGAGGGCAGAACAATATCACTTAGATGAGAGTTTATATTTCTGAGAATTTTGAGGCATCCTACGCATCTACTCCACGTTTAAGGTCAGGATGGGTGGCGGTGAGGAGACACCCCTCGTCCAGGTAAGGAGCAGCGGCTGTGCTTTGCTGGAGCAGCCGTGAAGAGACACCCCACGCCCAAGGTAAGAGAAACCTGAGTAAGACAGTGGGTGTTGCAAGAGGACATCAGAAGGCATACACACTGAAACCATAATCATAGAAAACTAGTCAGTCTAATCACACGGACCTCAGCCTTGTCTAACTCAATGAAACTAAGCCATGCCCTGTGGGGCCACCCAAGATGGTCGGGGCATGGTGGAGAGGTCTGACAGAGTGTGGTCCACTGGAGAAGGGAATGGCAAGCCACTTCAGTATTCTTGCCTTGAGAACCCCATGAACAGTATGAAAAGGCAAAGTGATAGGATACTGAAAAAGGAACTCCCCAGGTCAGTAGGTGCCCAATCTGCTACTGGAGATCAGTGGAGAAATAACTCTAGAAAGAATGAAGGGATGGAGCCAAAGCAAAAACAATACCCACTTGTGGATGTGACTGGTGATAGAAGCAAGATCCGATGCTGTAAAGAGCAATACTGCATAGGAACCTGGAATGTCAGGTCCATGAATCGAGGCAAATTGGAAGTGGTCAAACAAGAGATGGTAAGAGTGAACGTCGACATTCTAGGAATCAGCCAACTAAAATGGACTGGAATGGGTGAATTTAACTCAGATGACCATTATATCTACTACTGCAGGCAGGAATCCCTCAGAAGAAATGGAGTAGCCATCATGGTCAACAAAAGAGTCTGAAATGCAGTACTTGGATGCAATCTCAAAAACGACAGAATGATCTCTGTTCATTTCCAAGGCAAACCATTCAATATCACAGTAATCCAAGTCTATGCCCCAACTAGTAACGCTGAAGAAGCTGAAGTTGAATGGTTCCATGGAGACCTACAAGATCTTTTAGAACTAATACCCCCAAAAGATGCCTTTTTCATTATAGGTGACTGGAGTGCAAAAATAGGAAGTCAAGAAACACCTGGAGTAACAGGCAAATTTGGCCTTGGAATACGGAATGAAGCAGGGCAAAGGCTAATAGAGTTTTGCCAAGAGTACACACTGGTCATAGCAAACACCCTCTTCCAACAACACAAGAGAAGACTCTACACATGGACATCACCAGATGGTCAANGATCACAAGAAACTGTGGAAAATTCTGAAAGAGATGGGAATACCAGACCACCTGACCTGCCTCTTGAGAAACCTATATGCAGGTCAGGAAGCACCAGTTAGAACTGGACATGGAACAACAGACTGGTTCCAAATAGGCAAAGGAGTACATCAAGGCTGTATATTGTCACCGTGGTTATTTAACTTATATGCAGAGTACATCTTGAGAAACGCTGGGCTGGAAGAAGCGCAAGCTGGAATCAAGATTGCTGAGAGAAATATCAATAACCTCCGATATGCAGACGACACCACCCTTATGGCAGAAAGTGAAGAGGAACTAAAAAGCCACTTGATGAAAGTGAAAGTGGAGAGTGAAAAAGTTGGCTTAAAGCTCAACATTCAGAAAATGAAGATCATGGCATCTGGTCCCATCACTTCATGGGAAATAGATGGGGAAACAGTGGAAACAGAGTCAGACTTTAATTTGGGGGGGCTCCAAAATCACTGCAGATGGTGATTGCAGCCATGAAATTAAAAAATGCTTACTCCTTGGAAGAAAAGTTATGACCAACCTAGATAGCATATTGAAAAGCAGACACATTACTTTGCCAACAAAGGTCCGTCTAGTCAAGGCTATGCTTTTTCCAGTGGTCACGTATGGGTGTGAGAGCTGGACTGTGAAGAAAGCTGAGCGGCAAAGGACTGATGCTTTTGAACTGTGGTGCTGGAGAAGACTTTGAGAGTCCCTTGGACTGCAAGGAGATCCAACCAATCCATTCTAAAGGAGATCAGCCCTGGGATTTCTTTGGAAGGAATGATGCTAAAGCTGAAACTCCAGTACTTTGGCCACCTCATGCGAAGAGCTGACTCATTGGAAAAGACTGTGATGCTGGGAGGGATTGGGGGCAGGAGGAAAAGCAGATGACAGAGGATGAGATGGCTGGGTGGCATCACCGACTCGATGGACGTGACTTTGAGTGAACTCCAGGAGTTGGTGATGGACAGGGAGGCCTGGTGTGCTGCAGTTCATGGGGTTGCAAAGAGTCGGACGCGACTGAGCGACTGAACTGAACTGACACATCTATAAACTTTGAGAACATTTCTGTTTGAGTCTCTTTCTGTTAGAAGAGTAAAGTTTTATAACTGTTACACATGTTTTTTTTTTTTTTATTAACTGGCATTTTCTCCTACTAAGTATCATATTATAGGATTTTTTACCCCTCAAAATTATACGTGGAATTTTTTTTTTCTAAAGGAGTTCATTTCCCCCCCCAAGAATTTCATCTTTAAAAATAAGTGGTGGTGGGACTTCCCTGGCAGTCTGGTGTTTAAGATACTGCATTTTCACTGCAGGGGGCATGAGTATGATACCTGGTCAGGGAACTAATTCTTTTTGGTAATTACCCATAATGTTTCATCTAACAAAAATAATAAACCTGCTTGTTGTTGTTGCTTAGTCACTCAGTCGTGTCCGACTCTTTGCGACCCCATGCTGCAGGCAGTGTGGCCAAAAATATGAAGGAAAAAAAAAGAAGTGGCGGTGGAGAGAATAAGGCTTCTCTTAATGGCACTTCACATATTCCTAGGTCCATATTTATAAGGAGGCTGACCCTTACCATTTTCCAGTCTTGGGGTTGGCTGTCTCCGGGGGAATAGACGTCAACTTTGCATACTCCATTTTGGCTTCGTAACCAGTCAACCCTATCCGACATCTGGAAGTAGAGAAAAGGAGAAGGATCATCAAAAGGCCTAGTTTCGTGGTGGTGAGGAGTAATAAGACAAATGACTGAGATGAGGAAAACAGGAGTGATGCTCTCCACAGACATCTGTCCTGAGAGTTACTTCAGACCCACTTAACTCTGGACCTCTGCATTCTCAGCTCCAAACCACAGAAAGATTTCCTTAGAACATGTATCTCTAGTACAAGACCAGAGGCTGGTGTCTTCTAGAGGTGCTTAATACAGATTTGCTCATGAACGAACCTGGGCATATTCTGTGTCCTAGCTTGACCACCCTTTCACATCTTGGATTTTCAGTATACGCTCGAAGCTCAACTTGATCAAAATAGAATTAACTGACTTTTCCCTCTCTGCTCTTGCCCCACCAACTTTTCTAAGCAATGTAGGCTTCATTGTAATTGATTTCTAGAGGACTAACTTACTGATATTAGCAGGAAGTCTAGGACGGCTTCCTTAAGAATAATCCCTCTTCCAGTTAGTCAAAAGTCCTGAGGGAATTCTCAGCCTCCATGGTTCCGCCAAACTTCTGAATGGCAACCAACCAAAGGGCCTTGGAGGTAGTGATGTCCTGGCTGATGTTGGTTTTTTCATAACCCTCCCAACTCTTTGTTCTATTTCCTAATTTCTGTCATGGCACCACCATCTACCTGGTCTTCCAGAAAGCTGTTCTTTATTTTACATGTATTCTTCCATCCCAAGCCTTCCTCTAGCTACAGTTCAGTTCAGTCGCTCAGTCGTGTCCGACTCTTTGCGACCCCATGAATTGCAGCACACCAGGTCTCCCTGTCCATCACCATCTCCCTGAGTTCACTCAGACCCACGTCCATCGAGTCTGTGACGCTATCCAGCCATCTCATCCTGGGTCGTCCCCTTCTCCTCCTGCTCCCAATCTCTCCCAGCATCAGAGTCTTTTCCAATGAGTCAACTCTTCGCATGAGGTGGCCAAAGTACTGGAGTTTCAGCTTCAGCATCATTCCTTCCAAAGGAATCCCAGGGTTGATCTCCTTCAGAATGGACTGGTTGGATCTCCTTGCAGTCCAAGGGACTCTCAAGAGTCTTCTCCAACACCACAGTTCAAACGCATCAGTTCTTCGGCGCTCAGCTTTCTTCACAGTCCAACTCTCACATCCATACGTGACCACAGGAAAAACCATAGCCTTGACTAGACGGACCTTAGTCG
>SJYQ01092837.1:287392-330092 GCA_006410935.1 Redunca redunca | reverse complement strand
CTTTATCGAGCCCATCTTGGCATGAAATGTTCCTTTGGTATCTCCAATTATCTTGAAGAGATCTCTAGTCTTTCCCATTCTGTTGTTTTCCTCTATTTCTTTGCAGTGATCACTGAGGAAGGCTTTCTTATCTCTTCTTGCTATTCTTTGGAACTCTGCATTCAGATGCTTATATCTTTCCTTTTCTCCTTCTCTTTTCGCCTCTTTTCTTTTCACAGCTGTTTGTAAGGCCTCCCCAGACAGCCATTTTGCTTTTTTGCCTTTCTTTTCCATGGGGATGGTCTTGATCCCTGTCTCCTGTACAATGTCACGAACCTCATTCCATAGTTCATCAGGCATTCTAGCTACTGTTTCTCTTTTTTGCTTATGCTTACTGTTTTACTACTTCATCTCACCAGTGAGCACCAACTCCTCATCCATGGGGGATTAGACTGTGGGCTTAGTCTCATCGACTTTCTGCAACACTGCATCTTATCTGATAGTTCTTGGAAATGTGACTAATTATCATAATTGCCCACCGATAACCTACAAGTATGAGAAGCTTCTCTGCCCTCTTTTGTCAAGTCAGAATTCCATTATCAGGCCTCCTCACTGAAGTTTCCTTTCTTTTGTTGTAAGTGTTGCTTAGGCCTATATTTCTCAATAAACAAGGTGGAATGAGATGGCCAATTTTTTCTCCTCAGTGCCCCCCAAACTTCTTTGTGAATAGACACACATATTTATATCTTGTTTTTAACAAATACATTCGTTTAAAATTCTGTAACAATAAAGTCCAAAAGCTTGTCCTAAATTTTTTTAGACAGTGAAATTATGTCATATAAATAATTGCTTGAAATAAATGGAACATTATTCATGATTGAATGTCTGGTTAATTGGAAATATTTGATGTAAAGGACTTTAAGTTTTATTTGTGGATGGTAGACATCTCCCCCACAAACAAAACCAACACAGTGCAAACACAGATTATGCACAATTTAAACTTATTTATATGTGGGTTTCCAGGTGGCTCTGTGGTAAAAGAAAACAAACCCGGTTCAATCCCTGGATTGGGAAGATCCCCTGGGGAAGGAAATGGCAACCCACTCTGGTATTTTTGCCTGAGAAATCCCACGGACAGAGGAGCCTGGTGGGCTACAGTCCATGGGGTGGCAAAGAGCTGCACACGACTGAGTGACTGAACAACAACAATAAGTGGGTTTATTATTTTTGTTGCACAAAACATTATGGGTAATTATTAAAAAGAAAATATAAGATCTTTCCAGAGAAGGCAATGGCACCCCACTCCAGTACTCTTGCCTGGAAAATCCCATGGATGGAGGAGCCTGGCAGGCTGCAGTCCATGGGGTCACTATGAGTCGGACACGACTGAGCAGCTTCCCTTTCACTTTTCACTTTCATGCATTGGAGAAGGAAATGGCAACCCACTCCAGTGTTCTTGCCTGGAGAATCCCAGGGATGGGGGAGCCTGGTGGGCTGCCGTCTATGGTGTCGCACAGAGTCGGACACGACTGAAGTGACTTAGCAGCAGCAGCATAAGATCTTTCAAGAGCTACCTGTTCATGCTCCCAAAAGGATGTGGACTTGTTTTTATACCCCAATCACTAACTCAGGTCACTGATCTGGGGAAGGAGCTTTCACTCTTCCTAACACTGTGATACAATAGATTCCTTGAACAAGCCATGGGTTTTACATTGTGATTAGACCCTAGAAGGATCTTGCTTAAAAACCCTGAATCAACTATTTTAAAATACCAAATCTGAGAGACTAATCATCAGAGGACCTTATTTCACTGGTTTTAGGGTTTGGAAACAAGTGGATGAAAGTTTCTTTTTTCTTTTTAATATTTATTTGCCTGCACCAGGTCTGGGGCTTCCGAGGTGACTTAGTGGTAAAGAATCTCCTTGCCAGTGCAGCAGCAACGGGAGACATGGCTTTGATCCCTGGGTTTGGAAGATCTCCTGGAGGAGAGGATGGCAACCCACTACAGTATTCTTGCCTGGAGAACCCCATGGGCAGAGGATCCTGGAGGGATACAGTCCATGGGGTAGCAAAGAGTCAAACACGACTGAGGTGACTGAGTATGCACACGCACTCCAGGTCTTAGTTAAAGCATGTGGGATCTAGTTCCCTGGCCAGGGATCAAACCCAGGCCCCCTGCATTGGGAGCCCAGAATCTTGGCCACTGAACCACTAGGGAAGTCACAGCACTGAATTTCTTAAAAGCTCCTTGGGTGATTCTAATGGACACCTAGAATTGAAAATCCCTGGGCTTATATGGAGAGATCTTCTCTGCAACAGACTTGCCAACTCCAGAAATACAATTGTTTATTCTTTGAAATATTTTTTTCTGGGATTTTGTAAGCTTCTTGGTACCTTATTTTAATATATTTTTTAAAACCCCTAACAATGAAGTTTTTACTGTCTATGAAGTTAAACCTTGTTTTGTCTCTCAGCAGCTCATTGTTTTATGTAAATATTCATATGCTTGAATCACCACCATGAATAAAGAAATGGAAGGCACTGTTCCTTGGCCAAAGAAACAAGACTTAGAAACAGGTTGCCTAGACTGTTGACAAGTGTCTTAATCTCCGATTTATGTTTCATCTTAATGCATGACTTCTAATGGAACATGATAATATCAATAGGATCTACTGATTTATTTACGCTACATGCTCAGTTTCTCAGTTGTGTCTGACTCTTTGCAACCCCATGGACTTCAGCCCACCAGGCTTCTCTGTCCATGGGATTTCCCAGGCAAGAACATTGGAGTGGATTGCCATGCCATCCTCCAGGGGATATTCCTGACCCAGGGATCAAACCCGCATCTCTTGGGTCTCCTGCATTGGCAGGCGGATTCTTTACCACTAGTGCCTCCTGGAAAGCCCTATTTAGGTTATACTGCACAACTAAATGGAGAAGACAATGGAACCCACTCTAGTACTCTTGCCTGGAAAATCCCATGGATGGAGGAGCCTGGCAGGCTGCAGTCCATGGGGTCGCTAAGAGTCAGACACGACTGAGTGACTTCACTTTCACTTCTCACTTTCACGCATTGGAGAAGGAAATGGCAACCCACTCCAGTGTTCTTGCCTGGAGAATCCCAGGGACGGGGGAACCTGGTGGGCTGCTGTCTGTGGGGTCGCACAGAGTCAGACACGACTGAAGTGACTTAAATTAAAAATGCACAATTAAAAAGCAGGGATGAAAATGAAGAACAAAAAGTAGGGAAGTTGTGTGGTCACTTACTCTTACTTAGGACAGGTTCTGAGATATGAGGAAAGCTCTGGATTAATTTCTTGTTGTCTTCACTATTCCTAAGTTTACCCACTCCTTCCATGAAATATAAGGAATCTGCAATGGAAAGACACAAATAAAAATGACTAATATTACTTCTGAACTTTATTGCTCTCATTACCAAATGATTTTGACCTATTATTTTTCACATATGATTCACAGATAATGAGCCCAAAATGATATTCACATTCAAAGTACAGATATCATTCTTGCAGTCTTGTGGTTCCTACATGACAATGAGAGAGTCATTTCCTAGGCGGGTTGATAAGAAGTCCAGGGGTCCCCAAGGAGAGAAGGGTCTGGAATTCTCAAGGAGGAAGAAAGGACAAAAATTTCCCCCCTCTACATTTCATAAGGATTATATAATGATAATGTATCCTGCTTGAGGACAGTCTCTGGGAAAAACCTTCTGGCTAATCCTGTTATCTTAAAATGTAAATTATGGGAGTAGGTCTAGTGAGGTCTTTACAACCTCCAGACATTCTTTTGACTCATTGTAATAACTAATTGGAGAGTATATAACTCCATTGCTAACACTAAGAAGGGGGTACTCTTTCTGCTCCTTCTGATGTCTATGTCAGAAGCTTTCTCTATCCCTTTTATACTTTAATAAAACTCTATTGGACAAAAGCTCTGAGCAATCAAGCCCTGTCTCTGGCCCTGGATTAAATTCTTCTCCTCCGGAGGCCAAGAATCTAGGCGTCTTTTCGTGGTTCAGCAATAACCTTTCAACAACAAGGGTTTTATCATCTGACCAATTATTTCTGAAATGACTATTGTTATTCTCCACTTTCCAATCATTGGCAGACAGATTTATTTAACAACAAGGACACTGAAAGTTTTTAGCCTAATATCAAACTTGGCTTGAACAGGAAGTCAGAAGTTCAGTAGCTAGAATGGAGAGTAAATGCCCTGAGTTCATGGATCTCAAAATACTTTGTAAGTTCTCCTCTGAGGATTCAGGAGAAATGAGTCCTTTTGTGACAAAGGGAATTCACAATTAATATGAAAACCAGCTTCCAGATCAATTATCTTCCTTATAATTGTCTGCTGAATGAATATATATGAATACTGCCTATTGCTAATTCTGGATAGCTCAATTTTTCTTTCTTTCTTAAACTGGAGAATCTGAGAAAAAAGAAATGACTTGCTCAAGTTTGATAGAGTGGTAAGGCTTTCACAAAGCTTGACTCGTTTTGAGAATATGCTCACCCCAGAGACTTACCAAAGGTATAAACATTTATCCAATGATTTATTAATGGATCTCTTATCCCAATAATAAAGATGAATCAATTATCTCAAAAGTGCTCTTATATTTATTACACACTTACTCGTTACATAGATTCAGCAAACACTTCCACCTACCTATGTCCAGAGGTTTTTATTTTCTATATTCTCTGCATGTTTGTTTGCATCCATGAAGTTGTTTTCGACTTTAAATTCCATAAATTGTCCTGGATAATAGTGTATATAACAAGGTACTTAAATGCCTTTTGATGGTAGTGCTATTCAGACTTCTAAATATGTATACATGTCTCATAATGAAATGGAAAAGAGAGAAGGAAAATCTAGAGATTTGAGTTAATGAATGGATTCATCCATTTCCTAACTTCAAAGTGGGTGAGTAATATCCTGGAATTAAATGGAAAATAAATAAGACAAACGACACTGTTATCTATCTGGTCCCATCACTTCATGGGAAATAGATGGAGAAACAGTGGAAACAGTGTCAGACTTTATTTTTTGGGGCTCCAAAATCACTGCAGATGGTGACTGCAGCCATGAAATTCAAAGACGCTTACTCCTTGGAAGAAAAGTTATGACCAACCTAGATAGTATATTCAAAAGCAGAGACATTACTTTGCCGACTAAGGTCCGTCTAGTCAAGGCTATGGTTTTTCCTGTGGTCATGTATGGATGTGAGAGTTGGACTGTGAAGAAGGCTGAGTGCGGAAAAATTGATGCGTTTGAACTGTGGTGTTGGAGAAGACTCTTGAGAGTCCCTTGGACTGCAAGGAGATCCAACCAGACCATTCTTGAAGGAGATCAACCCTGGGATTTCTTTGGAAGGAATGATGCTGAAGCTGAAACTCCAGTACTTTGGCCACCTGATTCGAAGAGTTGACTCATTGGAAAAGACTGTGATGCTGGGAGAGACTGGGGGCAGGAGGAGAAAGGGACGACCCAGGATGAGATGGCTGGATGGCATCACGGATTCGATGGACGTGAGTCTGAGTGAACTCCGGGAGATGGTGATGGACAGGGAGGCCTGGTGTGCTGCAATTCATGGGGTCGCAAAGAGTTGTACACGACTGGGTGACTGAACTGAACTGAACTTGATGAGGATAGAAGGCTAACTATACACAATGTGAAGATAAATGGACCTTGGGAATCATTTATTGTAACATTCTCATTTTAAAGATAAGGAAACTGACATCCATAAAGGGACTATTAAAACCAATCGATAGATTCATTGAGATATTTACAGCTCTGCAGGTTAACCTTCTGGAAGCTAAAAATTTTTCTTATGGCCAATAGGGGGAAACAATGGAATAATAGAAGGACTGACCTAAAAACAGACCAAAAAATCTACCCCACCCCCAACTTTTGGAATAGCCCACACATGAATAGGAAAAGTCAGCAGGTAGTCAAGCCTCCAGTCACATCATGAAATTGAAAAGCAGACGCCCTCATGTCTGCAAAAGTATGGCCAAGGAGATCTAGTCCATCTGAAACAAAATTAAAACTTACAGCAAAGATGGTAGGTAGCTACCATCTACTATCATTGTGCTGAAGGAAAGGCTCATTTATTTCCAGAAGATTCTGACATGACATTAACTGGGACGAGAGGGAGATGAGGTTGAATGTTAAGAGTTACCCATTCATTGTCACTGAATTCTCCATTTTAACCACAGAAGATCAGAAAATGGGCTGTCTTGTCAGTCCAGTGGGATCTCCTACCTCTGCAGCACTGGAAGAGTGAACCACAGAAGGCTCCAGAAGATACTTTTAAAGTCAACGAAGATGCTGGGATGTTCGTGCTCAGCTCAAGATCTTGTTTCCTCCCCCAGCCTTCCATGTACCTCCCCCTTGCTGGGACTGGAGAGTGACATCAGAATCACAGCTGGTGATATCACTGCTTCTATAGCAACAGTGGTGACACTACCAGAAATTGAGTGATCATCAGACAAGGGGAGGGGTGAAGATACACTGCAAGGCCCTGATGCTTAGTTTGGAAGAACTGGGCTTGTTTTCTCCAGATTGATTTTCTTGTTTAAGTGTCTAACTTTTGGTAGGGAATATAGGAGGGGGAAGGGGCTTCCCAGGTTGGCTTAGTGGTAAAGAATCCACCTGCCAATGCAGAAGACCCAGGCTCCATCCCTGTGTCAGGAAGATACCCTGGAGAAAAGAATGGCAACCCACTCCAGTATTCTTGCCTGGGAAGAAGTCTGGCAGGTTACAATCCGTGCAGTCACAAAGAGTTGGACATGACTGAGTACACACACATAGGAGAGGGGTATGCATAGTTTCGGAGAAGGCAGTGGCACCCTACTCCAGTACTGGAAGGCTGCAGTCCATGAGACTTCACTTTCACTTTTCACTTTCATGCATTGGAGAAGGAAATGGCAACCCACTCCAGTGTTCTTGCCTGGAGAATCCCAGGGATGGGGGAGCCTGGTGGGCTGCCATCTATGGGGTCACACAGAGTTGGACATAACTGAAGTGACTTAGCAGCAGCAGCAGCACACATAGTTTATGCCAAGGGATAGGCATAGTTTATGCCAAGGGATTCTACTAAAAAGAACAGTAAGTATTAGGTATTGTTATATCCAGATGGGTGCAGAGAAAAAAGAATTGAGGGTCTACTAAATTTTTTATGCAAAGCCCATGGAATCACTTCATTCTGTGGGATCCAGTTTGGACTCTTAATTATGAGCCTCTTTCATTTAAAAAACATTCTGAGATAGTTTGCATAAACTGACCACCTCTGGGTTATAGTAAATTTGAGGTCAGAGATATAGTAGCACTACAACTCTCGACCTGAGAAACAGTACTGAGATTAATTGGTCCAAGAGCATTTAGTCGGCAAATTTCTAGGCTTGAGGAGACTTTGTTAGTTGTACATTCTCTTTGGAATGTTATAATACCTTAGGTATGCTTAATGACTCTCTGAGCAAGGGGATAGGGTAAAGATTAAAATTGTTAATGAATTTAAAAATGACTTACTGGTTTATTACAAGCTTACTTCAACAAAGTTATGTATTGATGACCTTTTATCTTATGTTTCAGTTTCTTTACCTTTAAAAGAAGTTGGGTTTGTTGATCTCTTAAGAACCCTTCCAGCTCTGACATTCTGTAATCCTGTTTGTTCAGATGCTCAGTCACGTCCAACTCTTTGGGACCCCTTGGACTGTAGACCCCCAGGCTCCTCTGTCCATGGGATTTTCCAGGCAAGGATACTGGAGTGGATTGCCCTTTTCTCCTCTAGAGGATCTTCCCAACCCAAGGATCGAACCTGAGTCTCTTGTATCTCCTGCACTGGCAGGTAGATTCTTTACCACGGCACTAAGATCCCTTCCAGCTCTAACACTCTATGATCCTGACACTTGAGTGGTATGTAAACGGAAAGCATGTACACAGGTATGACACTTTGTAGCTGACAAGGCACCTTCACATCCGTGTCATTTGATCCTCACAGTAACGTTTTGAAGAAACAGGACAGGTGTTCTTTTGCCTGTTCGCCAGGTGCAGAATCTTTTTTTAATTTTTATTTTCTTAACACCAAGAACATTTTGTATTGGGGTATAGCCGATTAACACTGTGATTGTTTCAGGTGAATAGTGAAGGGACTCAGCCATACATATACATGTATCCATTTCCCCCCAAACACTCCTCCCGTCCAGGAAGGCAGGTGTAGAACCTCACCCAGTTCACCACACATACCTGGTAGGCTAGAACTGGGCTCTAATATTCTGATTTTTATGTCAATGATCTTTCAACAGTATCATGCCACCTTGAAACTAGTATTAAGCATACATGGCACTGTTTGACTTGGACATGAAACATATTTGACAACAGTACACAGGTGTTAGAATTGTGACTGATGACAGTGGGATCTGTCAATTTACCAGAACCAGGAAACTATTTCTATTCATATGGACTCCAAAATCAAATATTAGCAAAATATAAGTGCTGAGTGAACACAGGATGAGGCCATTGAAATATAAGAGTGCAGCATTAGGAAACATCTTTGATATAATCAAGTTACTTTCCTCTTCCAATTCATTTGGTAGATGACAGGTCAGTTAAGTGGGTGGAGGTGAGGCAGAGTGGGACCAACCAACCTTGCAAACCTAGTAACAAGCCACTTCCACGCACTACATGTCTTTTGTTCATCCTACAAGGCACCCTCCTTTCTTCCTGAAAACACAAAGCACTGAAGAAATGACCAAGTATGGAAAGATTCCCCCAAACCCAAAGGAGCTTGTTTCTTGATATACTCTAGGTAGACGTCTCAGGACATGTTGCTGATGGCTGTTCTTATTTTGGGATCTTGAGAGGCTGCCACGAAGAAAGGATTTAAAAACACAAGTCTTCATCTGCTCTTTCTGGAATTTCGTCAAGCTCTAGATACTATTTTCTGCCAAGGATCCACAATTAAAATATTACACACCCGTTGCTCTAGAGAGCCATCTCGAGTTTCTTCCTAGAAAAATTTGCAGATGGCGTGTGCGAACCATCTGTCATGTCCGACTTTGCCACCCCATGGACTGTAGCCCACCAGGCTCCTCTATCCATGGGATTCTCCAGGCAAGAATACTGGAGTGGGTTGCCATTTCCCCTCTCAGGGGAGCTTCTCCAACCGAGGGATCAAACCTGTGTCTCCTACAGGTCTCTTGCACTGCAGGCGGATTCTCTACCGCTGAGCCACAGGGGAAGCCCTACTAACTTTTACGGGACATTTTGGAAGGTTCACAGACTTTGGAAGCCCACTCCTGTGTCAGAGTCCAAGTTAAGAATCCCTGGATTCATGTTGGGTGGTGAGATAAGCGCTGGAGAGCCTAGAGGAGCTATCCCACGTTGAAGGTCAGGAACCGCGGCAGTAAGGAGATACCCCTCGTCCAAGGTAAGGAGCAGTGGCTGCGCTTTGCTGGAGCAGCCGTGAAGAGATACCCCACGCCCAAGGTAAGAGAAACCCAAGTAAGATGGTAGGTGTTGCAAGAGGGCATCAGAGGGCAGACACACTGAAACCATACTCACAGAAAACTAGTCAATCTAATCACACTAGGACCACAGCCTTGTCTAACTGAATGAAACCAAGACATGCCTGCGGGGCAACCCAAGATGGTCGGGGCATGGTGGAGAGGTCTGACAGAATGTGGTCCACTGGAGAAGGGAATGGCAAGCCACTTCAGTATTCTTGCCTTGAGAACCCCATGAACAGTATGAAAAGGCAAAATGATAGGATACCAAAAGAGGAACTCCCCAGGTCATTAGGTGCCCAATATGCTACTGGAGATCAGTGGAGAAATAACTCCAGAAAGAATGAAGGNGAGAAGGCAATGGCAACCCACTCCAGTACTCTTGCCTGGAAAATCCCATGGATGGAGGAGCCTGGTAGGCTGCAGTCCGTGGGGTCGCTAAGAGTCGGACACGACTGAGCGACTTCACTTTCACGCATTGGAGAAGGAAATGGCAACCCACTCCAGTGTTCTTGCCTGGAGAATCCCAGGGAAGGGGGAGCCTGGTGGGCTGCCGTCTGTGGGGTGGCACAGAGTCGGACACACTGAAGTGGCTTAGCTTAGCTTATGTATGACTGAATCACTTTGCTGTACACCTGAAACTAACACAGCATTGTTAGTCAACTATACTCCAATTTACAGTAAATTATGTTTTTAAAGAAATATTGAGGGGCAGGATAGCAATCTGAAATGAATGGGAGAAAAGGGATATTGGAGGAAAGATTGACTTTATGACTTTGTGAAAACTGTGAATCAGTCTAAACTTAAGATTCTGTGTATGACAGTGGAAATGATCATATCACAACATCAGGGAGTTTCTTAGAAGATTCAATAGATTCAAGTAGTATTTATAATAAGTACTTTTCCAAATCAAAGGAAGAAGAATAAAGGAATACCTTAAGATTTGTCTAAGTAGAGTTTATTGTCCCTTCTGTTCTGATTGGATCTTCTGTGGTCCCCAAGTTGAAAGCACACATTTGCTCTTCCACTCACTAAGAGAGACGAGAAAAGCAGGAAATTGGGAGTACAGCTTCATCATTATTTCACTCTCCTATCCTTCACAAACATGCCCTGTGTCAATCTCCCAAAATTGCATTTTCCCATTGTGTATTTCAGTTATTACAGAATATCATTTGCTCTCAAAATTAGGTGCATGTCAGAATCATTCTTAGAGCTTTATAATATTAAACAGAAATAGGGAGTCACTGAAGAGCTATTGAATCAGAATTTTTGAGACTGGCTCCTTCCACCTTACATTGTAAAAAGCTCCACAGGTAGTTCTAGTGCTCAGCTGAGTTGAGAGCAGCAGTGTTTGGGGGATTCCCTTTTATTTTCCATCTTGGGTAGAACAACTCCACACCACTGGGCAGGTGTTTGGTGCACACCATTTACAATGGATGGTTTCTTAGCCTGACTTTTTTGCAGAGACATTTGCTGGCTCTTGTTAAACTGTTACGTTGCTGTCACATAATGTAGGTTGTGAATCAGATAACTGCAATTTACTGAGTACCTGCTGCTGGCTAACCAGAGTCATAGACATTTGCACACATTTCTTTTCCCCTTTAGCTCATTTTTCTCCCTAGCTGATGCCATACCTTATACTCTTTAGCACTCTGCTTTGTTGTCTCTGGTAAAGTAAGCTTTTGAGTAAACTCTGGAGAGTTCAGCCTAGTGTGTAACGTAATCAAAACACTGCAGAACTGTGTAAAACACAGTGAAATGCAGAGAGACTGTTAAGTACCAGAGGAAGTCAGAAAAGGGAGAGATTAAATGGGAACCCACTCCAGTATTCTTGCCTGGAGAATCGCATGGACAGGGGAGCCTGGTGGGCTATACAGTTCATGGGGTCGCAAAGAGTCAGACACGACTGAGCGACATCACTTTCACCTAGATCATTTGAAATTGGGAGGGAAAATTGGAAGGCTTGTGGAGAATTTCAGTAGTTCCACTGATTTTTGTTTGTTTAGAGCTGTTATGATCTGGAGAGTCAGAGGGGTTAGGCTTTTTACTGGTACTGGCAAGGACAAGGGGGTGAGAAGGGGAAGCAGGATGTAGAATTCTTCGGAGGCAGTGAAATGACTTCCTGAAGATCTGAAACAGTAGGAAAGGAGGTTGAATACCTCCTTGGCATGTACGCCAAGTCGCCTCTGTTGTGTCTGACTCTTTGTGACCCCATGGACTGTAGCCCGCCAGGCTCCTCTGTCCATGGGATTTCCCAGGCAAGATTCAGGAGTGGGTTGCCATGCCCTCCTCCAGAGGAACTTCCCAACCCAGGGATCGAATCCTTGTCTCTTACGTCTCCTGCATTGGTAAGCAGGTTCTTTACCACTAGTGCTACCTGGGTATCCCCATTAGATGGAATCAAATAATGGAGACCAAATGGGTTTTGTAAGAGGAACCAATGATATATAAAAATACAGTATTAGGACTTAAAAAAAAGTTTTCTGTAATAGTAATACCTAACACATAGTTCAAACTATATACCAGACACTTTTCTAAGTGCTTTCATATATATTGCGTAACGTGTATAACATATTGGAACTACATAGAAGGTGCATGCAATTTACAAATGATACTTAAAAAAAAACAAACACTAATGCAGTGTGCCAGCAAATGTGTTTGGAGACTATTGGTTTAGATATTAAGTAGGAAGCCAAAGTAGGTTTAATGAATAAAGAGTATTATTCCCCTGATGGTGTTCCCAGTAAATGGAAGAAAACGGAGAGCCTGGAGTCAGAGGGTAATAACTTGTATTTGTGGAGGACCCCAGGTGGCGCTAGTGGTAAGGAACCTGCCCGCCAATGCAGGAGACAGAGGAGACCCCCGATTCAATCCCTGAGTCAGGAAGATTCCCTGGAGGAGAAAATGGCAGTCCACTCCAGTATTCTGGCCTGGAGAATCCCATGGACAGAGGAGCCTGTCGGGCTACAGTGGTGAAGAGTCTGGGGTCATGAAGAGTCAGGCAGACTGAGCTACTGAGTGGCCATGAGCATGCATAGAGTGCAAGGTACATACATGTGCAAGGCACTTACCCATTTATTATTAACGTTCATACCAGCCCTCTAAAGTGTAAGCTCCGTGCAGCCAGGGACTTTGTCTTTTTTACTGTGCTAGTCACAGTTTCTTGAATAGTGCTTACTCTGTAATTGTTGAAAAGACAAACAACTGTGTGAGACTAGTATAGCATTATCTTCTGGGGATTTTCACAGTAATAGTATCAATAAGTGAAAGTAGCTGTTACTCATGGAATGCTTCATGTGTGCCGGGGTAACCTACTACATGCTTTATACACATTTACTCCCTTGGAGATGTTCATACCTTGACTCTGGTAATTCTCCTGATTTTGTTTGCTCTGGTCTTTATCCTGTGCCCTAACTTCCTTACTCATTATTCTGATCATTACCTTTCATACATTCTCAACTTCCCAGTCTGTATCCCTTTGTCATAAAAGGGGAAAAAAAAAAAAAAAGCTGATTAAGTCAAGGTTTCTACATGTTTGCTACCTGCCCCCCGAGCAGTGGAGAGCTGAGCTAAGGAACACTCCACATGAATTGACTGTTCTTATTTTAAATTCATGAATAAAAATCTCAAGTTAATTTTCAGCGTATTTTTCTAGGAAATTTGCTTTCCCTTTCTCCATATGACTAGTTGATGTTGCCAGTCTCCTAAGACTTCTAGCATGTGCTCCTGTCCTATTCTCAGCTTTGCAGAGAATGCAAAGGAATCAGATGGGAACCATCTTTTCCCCATGGTAAAAATCTAAGGGCTGAGTTGGGGTGATTCTCTGCTCTCTCTCCTCTTACAGTGGATGAGCTTCTCCTGGTCTGATGGAAGGCCAGTCAGTTCCCTCCCTTGGCCTTTGGTCTCTTCCTCCCTTACTCTTCTTCCCTCTCCTGGGTCATTGACATTCTCGCTCTGCTGGGGGTTTTCCATTATCATATAAATATGCTATAATAGCTCATGTTACACAAGCCCTTCCTTGTCTTCTTGTTCCTCTAGTCCTGTTTTTCTTAGTCCCATTACACCGCATCCCCCAAGAGGAATTTTCAGTACTCCTCTTAGGACCTCCCCACTGCATTCCTACTCCAAAAAAATTGTTCCTGTTCAGGCCACTTACAGCCAGCATCTTCTAGATCCTAGCTATCTGCCCTCTGCTTATTTCCCTTTTCAGCAGCATTTGATAGAGTTAACTATTCTCTCCATCCATCTCTTTCTTCATCTGACTTCTGGATTACCATTTTCTTTTGTTTTCTCTCTTTTTCAATCTCCTTTGCTGGCTCTTTGGTTTAGGCACAGAACCTCTCTGAGCTGTGGTTTTCTGGTCTACAAAGTGGCAGTAAAGATAATGTGAAATAAAATAATACCTAAGAGGGATGCCGGATGCCTCTGTAAGTTTAGGTGTTATTTAGATGTTAGTATTTTGTTACTCTTATGTGTCTGATCTGCAGTGTTTGTTTTTAATGTCTGTGGTTTCAGTACCTGTCTGGTAAGCTAGGCTCTTTCTCCAATTCCACACTTCTGGATAGGGAAAAACTGGTTTCTGGACAGTCATCTCTAGTAAGCAGACACAGACTTACTTTCTTAGTAGCTTACTCATCAACTTTGGATGATTTTCAGTAGTGTTGTACTAAAGGTACAGTCTGAATTGCACTCTTAAAAAAAAATCATCTTTTATCTCTGCCTCCAGCCCATATCACCGACTCTGCTTTCATTCATCATCAGTTTCACAGCTGCTCCAGGTGCGTCTTTTGCTGTTCCCTGCACCGGGCTTATTCATTTCTACTCCTACATTGTTGGGTGTGTTAGGTGTTTCACGTGGAAATCTATCTTTTCTGTCATTACTCCCTCGAACCTTTCTCAGAATGCTTTATTCAGGAATCCTTCCTCAAGGTCATCTAACTTATGGTGCCTTTAGTTTGCATTCTTTCTGCTCCTTTCATGGGGAGGTTTATACGCTCTTAATTTGTAGTTGCTTATTATTTTTCATAAGGTGATTTATCTTTCTAGGTAAATTATAGCCTATAGGACAGGGAGTTTGTGTTCTAATCTTTATACAGTTTCCTTATGTCCTGTGGATTCTTTGTTGCAGTCATTTGTATTTATTGTTGCGGTTGGCACTTCAGTTATAACTTGTAATTCAGAAGTTAATTTTGCGCCTTTACCTAAGTAAGTGAAAATACTGAGAGCAAAATAATGTTGCGTTTCCAGGAAGGGAAGCTCTCTGTATCCATGGTCACTTTTATGTGTGTTCTGGGTTTTCTTCAAGGCGCTTCTGTTCCTGCCCTAGCCGCCTCTGTGTTTCGCAGCCCACCCCAGCGCCAGCTTCATCATGCAGTCATACCACATGGGAAAGGTGGGCGTTCCTCTGTCAGTGGGATTGTGGCCACTGTGTTTGGAGCAACAGGATTCCTGGGCCGCTACGTCGTCAACCACCTTGGTAAGTCAAGTTCCTCAAGTTCAACAAACTCCAAAGCTCTTTATTATGTTTATCTACTGAGAAGCTGTGAGCTCTGTTTCTTTTCATTGTCAGAGTGTTTTGAATTCCTCCTATCTTGGATTTATGTAGTTTTGGACTCCTGTACATTCAGAGCAGGCGCAGACTTCTTGTACGGGACGTTAATACAGAAATAGGGAACCCTGAAAAGTTACAATATTTCTGTTGAGGTTATGTGCTCTGTGGTGTCTGACTCTTTGCAACCCCATGGATTGTAGCCCTCAGGCCCCTCTGTCCATGAGATTTCCCAGGCAAGAATACTGGAGTGGGTTGCCCTGCCCTTCTCCAGGGGATCTTCCCCACTCAGGGATCAAACCCTTGTCTCTTGTGTCTCCTGCTTTGGCAGGTGGGTTCTTTACTGCTACGCCACTTGGGAAGCCCTATGACATCTCGAGCATAATGGCAAAATATATTTTTTAAATTAAGCATAGAAGTGATGCACGTATCATACTAGAATATTCACTGGAAGGACGGATGATGAAGCTGAAGCTCCAGTACTTCGGCCGACTGATGCAAAGAGCCAACTCATTAGAAAAGCCCCTGATGCTGGGAAAGGTTGAAGGCAGGAGAAGGAGATGACAGGACGAGATGGTTGGATGCCATCACCGACTCAATGGACGTGAGTTTGAGCAAGCTCCGGGAGATGGTGAAGGACAGGGAAGCCTGGCGTGCTGCAGTCCACGGGGTTGCAAAGAGTCAGATACAACTGAGCGACTGAAGAACAAAAACAGTCATACTAGAACTGAAATGTTTACAAAACCACTGCTGTATAATGTAATTGTATTACATTAACATTCATCCTTGCTTCAACCCGTTCTTTTCTAGGTCGCATGGGGTCACAGGTGATTGTCCCCTACCGGTGTGAGCCGTATGACACCATGCACCTTCGTCCCATGGGTGACCTGGGCCAGATCATCTTTATGGTGAGAGCCCGGGTTACTGATCATTGGAGCCGACTAATGTAAACTGCTAAGGTCATTTCTGGGAGAGAGAGGCAGTATAACCAAGCAGCAGTTTCCTGCCAAAGTGGACCAAGGGCGTCCTCCATTCACAGGCCATTCTGTAAACCGTAGTCCAGCGCTTAGCAGACTTTTTTCCCTAACGAACCAGACAGGAGATATTTTAAGCTTTGCAGGTCATGATTACCCAGCTCTGCCCTTGTAGTTTGAAAGCAGCCACGTGCATGCTTAGTCGCTAAGTCGTGTCGGACCCTTTGCGACACCATGGACTGTGTCCCACCAGGCTCCTCTGTCCATGGAATTTCCCAGGCAAGAGTACTGGAGTGCGTTGTCATTTCCTTCTCCAGGGGATCTTCCCGACCCAGGGATTGACCTGCATCTCCTGCACTGGCAGGAGGGTTCTTTACCACTGAGCCACCTAGGAGGCCCCCAAAACAGCCATAGACAGTGTGTGAACAAATGGGAGTGGCAGTGTTTCGATAAAACTTTATTTACAAAGTTAGGTTGCCGGCTGGATTTGCCTGCGGTCATAGTTTGCCAGCCCCTGCTCTTAACTCATGCTGGACAGTAACCGTTGGCCACATTGGCTCTTGAGCCCTTGAAATGTCACTTGCTCTGGATTGAGGTATGCCGTAAATGAAAGACTTGGTTTGAAGGCAATACTATTCAATATATTGTTAGTAATTTTTCACATTTATCACATATTGAAATAGTATTTTGAGTATGTTGAGTCCAGTAAGGTAAATTATTAAAATCAGTTTCACCTGTTTCTTTTCATTCTTTTAAATGAGGCTAATAGAAAAATCAGAATTACATGTGTTCCTCATGTTACATTTCGCCTGGACAGTGTTTCTCTAGACAGAGAAGATTACAAACAGGGTGGTTTATAACCTGGCTAGCTTTGCATAGACGTCACTTGAAACACTTCTTCCTGAGTGTTCAGTGTTGTTACTCTGCAGCCTTCAGGTTCGTCCTTTAGGCCAATAGTTGCCAGAAGGGCAAGGCAGCAGGGTGGGGTGGGGAGAGCCTGCAAGGGAGCGGTGAAAAATGTGTGGCCCTTTTTGGTTGTCATGTGACTGGAGTCCATATGGTATATTAGGTGGGGACCAGGGATGCTGAGCATCCTCAAGTGCACGGGATGGTCCTTTGCACGCAGAACTGTGCTGTCCCAGTGCCCGCAGTTTCTGTGGAGAAACGCTCAGGGCCTGGGTGCCTGGCTCAGCTATTCACTAGCTGACTTCTCTGTCATCATCCTGTCTGGGCCTGCACTCCTTCCCTGACACACTTTCCTCTTTTAAAAAACGTTCGTGTTACAGGACTGGAACGGGAGAGACAAGGACTCAATCCGGAGAGCCGTGGAGCACAGCAGCGTGGTCATCAACCTGGTTGGGCGAGAGTGGGAGACCAAGTGAGTCTCGGCCTCCTGTCTCTTCTTTGCAGATGGGCTGAGGGCTCAGTGGACGTTTCTTGGGCACGTAACATGCCAGGGATTGTAGCTGTGACATTTTTAGGTAGTTCATCAGTGTTGATTGAACAGCCTTTTCACACCCAGAGGCCACCCTCCCGACTTGACCCCTCCCTTCTCCCCACACACCCCGAACCCCCAGCTGGGGATTTAGTTGGTGGTAAGTCCAGTGTGCAGACATTGTGCCATGCTGCTCATGAAAATCCAGGATAAATCGTGTGCGCGCAGTGGTTGTCGTCACCTTGCTGGCCTCACCACTGTGGGTCCTGTTTTTGGATCTTTCCAGCTGGGGTGGGATAGGAAGGAGGCTTTTCCTATTCCCCAGACTAAAAGCTACACACTGGTTTTTCTCGTGTGAGCAGTCTTCTCAGTCTGTTCTCCATGTTGTTAATCAAGGATAGCATGAGTGCCTGTTTGAAAGTGATTTTTAGCCCCTGTGTGTGTTGTTTATCAACAGGTAAGGTTGTGGCTTGTTTTAAACTTTTTATTTTGTATCGAGGTATAGCCAATTAACAGTGTTGTGACAGTTTCAAGCGCGTAGCCGAAGGGGTTTTAATCCTGTGGTTCCGCAGCTCTTTGTTTATGCCCCTTTCTCCACACTTCTGAGAGTTTAACAGATGTATTTAGGGTGTGCCTGCCTTGTCACATATTTTTAAGTTCTCTGATGACTGGTGGGCCTTATTCAGCCTTATTAGCCCCCGAGATGACTGTCATAGCCCTGTGTACAGAGCAGGCACTTAGTTTGTTATTGCATCAAATTGGTGAGTGATGTATTTTTTTTTTTTTTTTTAGTTTCCTTGTTTCCCTGTGAGGGAAACAAGGGTTTAGGAATAAGAAATGCTCTCCCCTCCAGCACCCAGCACTTCCCCCCTCCCCACCCAAACAGTGCAGCCAGACCTTGTTAAAGGGCCTCAGCCCTGGGGAGCCTTGAGGGCAGAGGACAATACCCATGCTGCTTGATCACTTACAGTCAGCCTGACATTATGTATGGTAATGACAGTGAGCAGGCCTGTAAAATTAAAAATAAACAAAAAACTATTACCTTTGACTTCGGGTTAAATCGTTGCTATTTAAAAGCTTGACTATTATGAATCCCAGCAGTCATATGGAAACCAGCTTATCAGAAAGTTTTGCAATCCCAAGTCAGGTGTTCTTAACCACCCCCTGTTTTTTTCCTTCCAGAAACTTTGATTTTGAGGATGTTTTTGTCAAGATTCCCCAAGCCATCGCTCAAGTGTCCAAAGAAGCTGGAGTTGAAAAATTTATTCATATTTCACATCTGAATGCTGATATTAAGAGCTCTTCTAAGTATCTGAGAAACAAGGTACAGGACAAGTCACTTTGGAAAGAGATTCACAGAGCTGGGGTTTCTTGGCCCCTTAGGGGCGGGAGTTAAGTGAGAAAGGTTTCTCACCGACGTGTCCAGAATTAGGGGATTTCTAGTTCTCCTGTCCAGGGTGTGATTGTCGGGTGGGTGAGGCATGGTTGGGTGTCTTCTGTTTGCAGGGAACTGTGCTAAGCGGCTGCAGAGATGGGTGGCTCATCCTGTTACCTGCGCTCAAGAGTGTAAAGTTTCTTAGTGCGTAACAGAATTACAGGCTAAACACAAAAGGGAGAGTCTGATTCCTGTACCAGAGTCATACCCGTGTCACCCAGAAAAGCTCAAGGACCGTCTTTCTTTCTCTGACCCCTGCATAGTCATGCCTTATGCCTTTGGAGGAGTGATGTGAACGCTGGGGTGACAGGATAAATATCTGCAAGGGAAGATGGCTGTTCACACTGTAGTTAGCCTTCCTGGACTCACAGAAACCCCACTGTGGTCCCAGTTGTGCCTGGAGATGGACCAGCCTGGTTTGGAGTCGGCCTGTAACCAGAGATGTTTTATCAGCAGGGACGCAGGAGGGGCTGTGGTGCCTGGAGCTGCCTTCGGCATTTGGTTCCTGCCATGAGGGGTCTGCTTGGGGTCAGGCTGATAAGGAACTCAGAGTTCCTTGACACTGGCTCCAGCTGTTGGATCCACTGTGATCTTTAACTGCATAAATCATTTATTAAGCACCTTCTGTGTGCTCCATTGTATAGTGGGTGCTGGGGAGACATGGTCTTAGCTCACATCTAGTTTCTAATCCATTGACGAAAATAATTCCACATGTACCAGGTGTTGCTGAGTAGCTTGGGGAATCTTATAAAAACATCCTCAATATCAACATTCCTGGAAAGAAAAAATAGGAATTGGTTAAGAATACCTGACTCAGGATTTCAAAGCTATCTGTGAGAAGCTGGTTTTCACTCTGTTGCTTGAATTCAGAATATAATAATTAAACTTTTAAATAGCAATGGTTTAACCCACAGTCAGGAGAGTGAAGGCAGAAGTGGGCCATGGACTCTAGCCTGGAGCGGATGTCAGTGAGGGTTGGTATGGAGGAAGGCAGAAACAGTAGACTGGGGTCCTGGTCAGGTGAAGGGTTGCATCTCAGGAGCAGAAGAGCAGGGAACAGGCCAGGCTGGCAGCCCAGGAGCTTGTCAGCAGAGAGCAGCTCAGAGGAGGGGTGCTTGGGGATGCTCTGATCTGCGGCATCCAAGTTGAGAGTGGGGGGAGTGGGGTGGAGACAAGGTTTTTGGAGTTGAGAAGCTCAAGAAACTGAGGTCCGAGTCCTCTGGGCTCTGATGCCGCCCCTGCCAGGCACGGGTGGGAGGGAAGGCCAGACGAGGCGCTGACAGCTACACTCAAGGGGCCTTGTCTCAGAAGCGACAGGGATCCCGAGAGAGGGTGTCGCAGCAGAGGAGGCGAGGAAGGAGGGCCCATGCCCACTCCTCTGGGCTGGCGTGCCCTGCTGCCACTTCCGTTGCTGTAGCCTCCTGCACCCCACCCTCCTTTCTCTGGCAGGTTGCTCATAATTGACACAAACCAGAGAATCTGTGATTGGAAGGAAAAATGGAGGCCAGAAAAAACATCTCTTCTGATTTTTCTCCTTCCTTCTTCTGCACAAGTTTCCCTGGAATCAGTATAGAAAGAAGCCCAGCAAGAGCTAAACGCTGCAGGGCTCTTTTGTGTGTCATTTTCTTTTTAAATCCCCCCCACTTACTGCCGGGATTACATTCCCAGACCCTCAGTGGCTGCCTGAAACCAAGGATGGTACAGAACTCTCTAGTATATGGTTTGCTTACCCTGTACATACATACCTGTGATCAAGTTTCATGTATAAATTAGGCACAGAAAGACTGACAACAGTAACTACTAATAAAAAAGAGCAGTTAGTTCAGTTCAGTTCAGTTGCTCAGTCATGTCCGACTCTTTTCAACCCCATGAATCGCAGCACACCAGGCCTCCACGTCCATCACCAACTCCCAGAGTTCGCTCAGACTCACGTCCATCGAGTCCGTGATGCCATCCAGCCATCTCATCCTCTGTCGTCCCCTTCTCCTCCCGCCCTCGATCCCTCCCAGCATCAGGGTCTTTTCCAGTGAGTCAACTCTTCGCATCAGGTGGCTGAAGTACTGGAGTTTCAGCGTTAGCATCAGTCCTTCCAAAGAACACTCAGGACTGATCTCTTTTAGGATGGACTGGTTGGACCTCCTTGCAGTCCAAGGGACTCTCAAGAGTCTTCTCCAACACCACAGTTCAAAAGCATCAATTGTTCGGCGCTCAGCCTTCTTCACAGTCCAACTCTCACATCCATACTTGACCACTGGAGAAACCATAGCCTTGACTAGATGGACCTTTGTTGGCAAAGTAATGTCTCTGCTTTTGAATATGCGTCTGGGCTGGACATAGCTTTCCTTATAATAGATTATAATAAAAGTGGTGTGAATGCAACACCCCACCCTGTCTGTCTCTCTGTCTGCTAACCGTGCTCACCCTTCTTCTCGTGATAATGTGAGATTCATGTGCCAGCAGGCCCAAGGAGGAGGACCTGAGATTTCCCTACACCACTCAGAGCAGTGTGCACTTTAAAAACTTAGCAAGTATTTCTGGGATTTTCCATTTAATATTTTTAGGCTACAGTTGACCGTGGGTAACTGAAAGTGGGAAGCAAAACTGCACATAAGGTGGGGCGGGGGCGTGGTGTGCCTATAACAGTGTTATCATAGGCTGCCCTTAGCCTGGAGACAAACATGACCTGGAAGGAGCTGTGGTGTTCTGATGGCAGAAGGACATTCTGGTAGTGGAAAGAGGGAAGTTTCGCTCACTTACTGCAGAGCTCTGTTGTGTTTGGCTGTCTAGGCTGTTGGAGAGAAGGAAGTGAGAGAGACGTTTCCAGAAGCCACCATCATAAAGCCGGCTGACATCTTTGGCAGAGAGGACAGATTCCTCAATTATTTCGCAAGTAGGTTTTCTTCCTTCAAATAGGAGAATGACCGTCTTGGCGTCACCTATTAATACTTCCATGTTCTACGCATCTGTGGTGCTACATTGATCATACACTCCACGTCTGTTTCCACCTGCATCTTTCTCTGGGCTTCTTGTGTTGCTGGCCTGTTGATTAGAGTGGGGCGCAGGTGGAGCTGCGCCTTGGGAGTGGCCCAGCAGTGCAGAGCGGAAGACACGTAGCGAAGCCGTGGACCTCTTTCCTTATTCTTCCTGTCCCTAAGCTAAGTGTCCTTTCACTTCCTGTGTTTGTTGTGTGAAGAACAAATAAAGGTGGCTGCCTCTTAAGATCGTTAACTCCCGCACAGTCAGCTACATTTATTTATTTTTACTGTGCAAAATAGTTATTATACTAGCTCGGGACACCCAGAGACAGGAGGGTCTTCAGGCAGGTGAGGCCTTCTAAGATGTTGCCTTTGTTCTGCCAGATATCCGCTGGTTTGGTGGCGTCCCTCTTATTTCCTTGGGCAAGAAGACTGTGAAACAGCCAGTATATGTAAGTACCCTGGATAAAGGAGCTTTTGCCGAATTCAAGATTCAAGTGATCAGTTTTCAGGTTTTATCCTAATTCTGTAAGTTCTGACATTTTTGTCTCTGTCAGATTGCTTGGACTGACTTGACTGTTTCTCAGTGTACCTGAGAGGTCCAGGTACCCTGTGCGTTTTCACTTGTTCATTCACTCAAGAGAAGTGTCTTGAGGAATATCACTGGGATAGTCACAGTGTCTCTGGGCATATCTGTGAAGACACAGATGTGTGCTGCCTCACACTGGCCCCAGTCAGGGGCAGGTCAGCATGGCAGTCGTCGGGCAGTGTGACAAGTGCTGACAGGGAGGAGGTTTCACGTAGGTATGGCAGAGGACAAATTTGGAGGTCAGGGAAGGCCTCCAAGGGAGTGACATCTTAGGGGAGACTCTGAAGATGACTCGCAGCTGGTCAAAGGCAGTGGGTGGAGTGGAGTGGCTCAGGCAGAGGGGACCAGATGTCAGGGAGCAGAGGTGAGAACCGTGTGGATTCTGTGTCGTGATGAACCAGGGTTTCTCAGCTGGAACACTGTGCACTTTCTGGGTGGGATTACGCTTTGCTGTGGGGCTGCTGTGGGATGGCCTCCAGCCACCAGATGGCAGTAGCTCCCCTGCAAACTGCTGATTAAAAAACCCCAGGCATTTGCCCGAGACTCCTGGGGGCCCGAGTCACCCCCAGTGAAAACCATGGGGTCTGATGTCATATGGATTATTATGTTATATGTATATTATATATTATTATATATCATAAGTGAAGTGAAAGTGAAGTCGCTCAGTCGTGTCCGACTCTGCGACTGCATGGACTGTAGCCCACCAGGCTCCTCCTCCATGGGACTCTCCAGGCAAGAATGCTGGAGTGGGGTGCCATTTCCTTCTCCCGAGAATCTTCCCGATCCAGGGATCGAACCCAGGTCTGCCGCATTGCAGGCAGATGCTTTAACCTCTGAGCCACCAGGGAAGCCCTAAATATATATCATAAGATTATTCTAAAAGTCAAAATGGTAGAATATTGGGTGTTCCATGTGGTTCAGTCTCATGGTTTGTGACAGACAAGGAAGAGAAGGAGGATGATGGCGGGGTGAGATTGGAGCCGGTGGGACAGGCCTAGGCACGGCCTGGAGATAAACACGCTCCCACTGGAGAAGGTATTGATTTCGGTGACCCTTCCACATGGAGCTGATTTGAGTCCTTGAGAAGTGGCTTTTAGAAGTTTTCTGAAAGCAGACAGTGATGTCATTTTAATTGCATTATTTTGTGGTGATCGATGTGGCTTGCTCTCCTTCCTCCCTCCCTTTTTTAAATTCTCTCCCACATCTCTCTGTTGCTCTCTTTCAGCAATTACTGAAATGTGTTATAATTTCTCGTAGATTGTGGATGTCACCAAAGGAATTATTAATGCAATTAAAGACCCAGATGCCAGAGGGAAAACTTTTGCCTTTGTTGGGTAAGTGACTGGAGTTTGACTTTAAAATCGTACAGCCTATTAAAATAAAAGGATTGTGACTTACAACAACAGTAATATCTAGACATGTCACTCACAGGCTTATTTGTTGCCTTTTTCAGAAATGAACAACTTGAAAATACATAAAATAAGTTTATTTACAATGCCATCGTAAAGAGTAAAATACCTATGTATAAATTTAACAAAAGAAACACAAGACTTGTATACTGAAAAGTCACATAGCATTGAGTAGGAAAATGAAGGAAAACCAAAATAAATGGAAAGACATTGTGTATTCTTGGGTTGGAAGAGTCAATACTGTGAAAGTGGCAATTTTCCCCAAGTTGATCTGCCTGTTCAACTTGATGTTACCAAATTTCAAGCAGGTTCTTTCTTTCTTTTTTTTTTGCAGAAATTGACAGATTTATTCTAAATATAAATGGAAATACAAAAGACCCACCATAGTGGAAACCATTTTGACCAAGAAAAATAAACTTGGAGCACTTAAGCTTTCCAATTTAAAAACTTACTTGAAAGCTCTAACTATCGAAACAGTGTGACACTGGCATAAGAATAGACGTGTAGGTCAGTTCAACAGAATTGATAGTCTAGAAACCAGACTCCATGTTTATGGACAGTGGAGTTTTGAAGAGGCGCCATGACACTGCAATGGGGAAAGTAATCATCTTTTCAACAAATGGTACTATCCACATGCAGAAAGATGCCGCAGATTCTGATTTCACCCCATATGTGAAAAAATTAACTCAAAATAGACCAGAGACCTAACTGTAAGGGTTAAGCTAGAAAACTTTTGGAAGGAGCATTTGGACCTGGGGTTAGGCAGAGATGTTGTAGATGTGACATCAGAAGCATACTCCACCAAAGACACAAGTGGATAAATTAGACTTCACTGAAGTTGAAAAGTTTATGCTTCATAAGGCATCATTAAGTAAGGGATGAAATAACAAGATCATCAACTAAAAGGCAGAATGGGATGGCAGAGAGAGGTATATGGAAAATTTGAGGATGGAGAGGAAGATAGGAGGCACCCCCTGAGAAAAGAGGGAAAGTGCACCCTCCTACCCCAGGAGCACCCAGTAGGACTGCAGAGCTGAGCTGAGCTTCTCCTTGAAGCTCATGATCAGAAGTGTAAGGGGAGGCCCAGGAGTATGTTTCTGCAACTCTGTCTTGCTGGGGGCTCAGGCGCAGATACTTGGATTAACCAGAGAAGGGTTTTGCTCTGCAAGGATGGGAGAGGAGCCAGGGGATGAGGTTTTGTCATCACATGTACAGAGGAATGACCACAGTGCTGAGCCACGCGATCTAAGCTGGGAAGAACACAGCCTTCAGTGTACCTTTCTCTGTGAGCAGAGACCCTTAGACCATTCTGAGTCACAGTTAATGGAACTCAGAATGATGGGGGTTTGATGTTAAATGAAAAAGACATTACGGAATAGGATGACCTGTGTAATCTTATATTTATAAAAGCAAAATATGAATAAGGGGATAAGAAGGATATATTAAGTTTATTAGCTTCATCGTAGACGGATGGTTTTTCCTTGTGCTTATCTGTATTTCCTATAGGACATACATGTTTTCCATTTTCACAAGAATGATGTTATCTTGTTAAACTAAAAACAGAAGTGTGTGAGGAGCAGGTAATCTGGAGAACTGTGAACCTTCTGTTCATAGGCCCAATCGGTACCTGCTCTTCGACCTCGTGCAGTATGTCTTTGCTGTGGCTCACAGGCCCTTCCTGCCATACCCTTTGCCACACTTTGCCTATCGGTGAGTAAAGCGCTGCTTTTTGTGCTTCTAGAAAAGAGCTAACTGGATACTTCCCTTTGTGATGCTCCCCCCGACCCCAGGGGTCATAGGGAGTGTGTCCCTTGCAGTGAAATCTCAGAATCTCTAACCAGGAGGGGCTCCTGACACCTTCTTGACGTCCACCTGGGAAAGAACCAGAGGAGCTTAAGAAAGGGAGTGTGGCTTCATGGGTGAATAAACACCGTGGTGGAAGATGGAATCTGTAGATCTTCACATTCTCGCACTAGAAGTCCTGGGTGTAATTGGCAGTGTCTTGCTTGGCAGATCGTATAAAGGAGCAGTTAGGTTTCCCTGTTTTATCCACTTGCCCAGGGGTGGGAAAGGGGCCCTCCTTCATCAAGGCACTCTGACCACATGGCTGGGGAAGGGAACTTGGCTGGTGTGGCCGCTTCCTACAGTTGCTTGTCTGTCTTTCCTGCTTCTCGCCTCACTCTTTCCCGGGTAGGTTTGCTGTTGTTGTTGTTTAGTTGTTAAGTTGTGTCTGACTCTTTGTGACCTCACGCACTGTGGCCCACCAGGCTTCTCTGTCCATGGGATTTCCCAGGCAAGAATACAGGAGTGGGTAGCCATTCCCTTCTCCAGGGCATCTTCCTGACCCAGGGATCAAACCCACATCTGCATTGGCAGGTGCGTCCTTTACCCCTGAGCTCCCAGGGAAGCGCTCTATAAGTTTAGCACCTTGGAATGATCACGTCACACACTAAGGTCATGGTTAGGGACACTTTCACGAGACTGATGGGGACCCTTGCCAGAGATTGATGAACCAGCATGGCAGCTGAATTCTTCATTTGCTTGATCACTCAGTCACTCTACAAACATTTCTTGAGTGCCAGCTGTGTCTTAGGCAATGTTCTAGGCGCTCAGGATGTTACAGAGTGAGTGAGTGAGTGAAAGTCGCTCAGTCGTGTCCGACTCTTTGCGACCCCGTGGACTCTACAGTCCATGGAATTCTCCAGGCCAGAATACTGGAGTGGGTAGCCTTTCCCTTCTCCAGGGGATCTTCCCAACCCAGGGATCGAACCCTGGTCTCCCACACTGCAGGCAGATTCTTTACCAGCTGAGCTACAAGGGAAGCCCCAGGATGTTACAGGAAACCCTCGAAGAGCCCATACACTAACAGGTGTCAGAAAAATAGAAAATTAGAAGGCAGTGGGGTGGTAAGATTCATTGATGTGTTAGCATAGAACCAGGGCACAGAGTTGGAGGATTGTAAGCGGTGTTTTTTGGTTGTTTTTTTTTTTTGTTTGTTTGTTTTAAGCCAAAACTGTCCTTTTTGCCAGTGAAGCAGGTTGGACAGAATCTGAGGCTTACTGAGTTCTTAGAGAACTTTTGATCTGTCTTCAGCTTCCTTTTCATTTTTTTCTTGCCTCCCATTGGAATGATGTTTTGTAGGCTTTTAAAAAGCAGCAGAAGCCTGGGTTCAATGACTTTTTGCATAAAGGCCCCTTAGGACAAGCAGATTGAAGTAGAGCTGGCCCCATGGTTGCCCCTGGGACACATGCTCCTTGCTCCACCTCCAGTCCTCTGTGGGATGTGGGGGCCTCCAGGAATTCCTCGCGTGCCTCCTGTCCCAAAGACACAGGAGACAGGAGCTCAGGTGACAGATGAGGAATCCCCCAGGTTTCAGTAGGATGAAGAGATGGCGCCGAGGGGGCAGGCGGCCTTCTCGTCCGGGTTTTCTCTTGGCTTCCTGATTCAAACCCTCGCTCTTGGGCGCCCCATCACTTCTGGATCTCCTGGATCCTCCGGGCCCATGCCTTAAGGCTCACGCTTTCTGTCTTGCACAATACCTGCCTCGCCCCTTAACAGAAGCATATCTGAATATCTGGGGCTTAACTCTGACTGAATTTGATCTGTCTTGTTTGTCTTGTGGGTGGGGCAGCTGCACTCTCTCTTGGTTTTCCTGATTCACTGTCCCTTTGGTGGGGCCAAGGAGAGCCGGCCGAGAGGCAGGCAGGTGGGCGGGTGGCTTGAAAGGAGAGGTGACCTCCCGGGCTGGGAGCTAGGAGGTTTGGGTGCTCGTTAGTTTCTTTAAACATACTCAGTGACTTCCCAGCTCCCTGGCAGCATGCCGTGCCTGGCGTGAACAGGGAGCAGAGATTCTCATCACATGTGCCCTGTTCGTTTCTCTTCTAGATGGGTCGGTCGGCTCTTTGAAATTAGTCCATTTGAACCCTGGACCACGAGGGATAAAGTGGAGCGGGTGAGTATGAGGGTGACCAGCCCTTGCTGGGTGGGTGATGGATGAGCGAGTGTTGAGTTCGCTCCAGGGACCTCCTGGGTCAACTCCACGGGCTTGTCTGCAGTCCCTGTGTCTCAGGTCAGCCCGCCCATGTGCATGAACCTCGCCCATGTGCATGAACCTCGCCCATGTGCATGAACCTCACCCATGCCCAGCCTCTCCGGGCCCTGTCTTGGAGGTTTTCAGTTTTTCTTTCTCCCGTGGATCATCTCCACCGGCACACAGACATGCCTTCCTAACTCTGTGTGTTAAAGGCCAGAGTCCCACCCTTGGCCCATCCCATCTGCTGCTACCCTGATCTGCTGTGTCCTTGTATGTCAGCCTTCCTGGAAGAGTGGGCTGTACCTGGGGCTGCCAGCTTCTCACCTCCTCCCTGCTTTAATCCATTCCTTTCAGCTTTTATCTCTACTGTCCCCATGAATGCTGTCCCAGGTCACCTGCGGTCTCTGCTGCCAGGCCTGGCGGTCAGCGCCCTGACCTCCTCTCACTCGCGGGGAGCCGTGCTGATCAGAGGCGGCCCTCGTTCCTCTTGGAGCCCCAACTCCCCTCTGTTCTCCCCAGTTCTCTTCTCCTGCCCCCTCGATCTCCCTGGCTCACCCTCTGTCCCTGGTCTCTGGTGTTGGGGACCAAGGGCTCTGTCTTCCGCCCTTGTCTGTCCTGGCTCTTTCTCTGGAAGACTCTCACCTCGTTCCGTCTGTGCACTCGTGGCAGCAGATTCAGTTCCCCACCTGGACTGCCCCCCCGCCCACCCAGCGGCAAGCCTCCCATCTGTTTAGCTGAGTGGTCATCACCCGAAACCTGGCTCGTCCAAAAGGAGAGCCGCAAACCCGCTTTTCTCCCAGGCCCTCTCAGCTCAGTTGGTGGCATCACTGTTCTCTGATACTCAGACCCCAAATTGGGGATTCCCCCTTGATTCCTTCCTTTCCTGACCCCTCTCCATGTAAACAGGACTGCCCCGTCCTTCCTGCTGGGCTGGGAGTGTTCTGTCCCCACGTGTGCTCGAAAAGCAGCCCCCACAACAGTGACTGTGGAGCACTTAAGACGTGGCTTGTGTGACGGCAGAAATAAGATTTGAATTTTGTAAAACTGTAATTACATTAAAGTCACTGCTTTGGCTGGTGGCTGTTGTTCTGGACGGCACAGATCGGCCTGTCGGTACTGCTGGGCGACACTCAAGTGTGCCAGCTCGCACCTCCCTCTTCCTACCTTTTTGTTCAATGTTTTATTATGGAACTGTTTATCACAGTATTGATAATTTTCCACTTCTAGAAAAGTGGAGGATTGTTTCCCCTCTGCCCACTCCAGTTCAGGCGGTAGGTCATTCCATCCTCTGGCCCGACTCTGGGTGCCTCTTTTCCCCTGCAGTGCGCTGGTTGCTCCCTGTCTCGCTGTCTCCATGCTGGTCTCTTCTCACTGGTCATTTGCCCACTGCGCGTAGAAGTGTTTCTAGAGAGGAAACAAAATAGATACACTCTGCTGCCTCTGCCTTTGAAACCTGTTCCCTCTTAGCGACAAGCAGCAGGCATATTGTCCTCTGAGTGTTGTTGTTTAGTCGCACAGTCATGTCTGACTCTGTGCGGCCCCATGGACTGTAGCCCACCAGGCTCCTCCATCTGTGGGATTCTCCAGGCAAGAATACTGGAGTGGGTTGCCATGCCCTCCTCCAGGGATCGAACCTTCTTCTCCTGTATCTCCTGCATTGGCAGGTGGATTCTTTATCACTGAACCACCTGGGAAGCTTCCTCTGAATATTACCTAAAAGAGAAGATGAAACATTCCTTGAAGAACGATGTGAACAGGCAGCCGTTGTCCCTGCTCTGACGGGCTGGGTCTAAAATCCAAGACCAGTTTCCAGATGTCCTTTCTATGTTCAAGAAGGATCGGGCGGGAGAGCTGGTGGGCAGGACGCTCCAGCGTGTCTGAGGCTGCACCTTGTACATTTGTCACTGAGGAGTGTCGGGGCAGCAGGCTGGTGGGCTTTGGATTTGGTCTGGGGGTCACTGGGCAGCTCTTGGGGGAAGCATGGTGGACGTGCCTGGGCTGGAGAGGGTTGACGCTGCTGCGGGTGTACACCCAGCCTCCTCGTTTGCTCGAGGATGAGCTGGAGTTTTTGGAATCTCCAGGCTTAACCTCTTTCCCTCCAAACAATGTGGGTCTGGGTTTTGAGATCCATAGTCAGCATTAGTCAGCCAGGTTAAGGAGAGCTGGAGCATCAAGGTTCACGGATTATTGCTGAGTGATCTTGATTCAGCAAAACCGAGGCAGAAAGCCATGCTTAGAGAACCAGCCGGTCCCATTTCTCTGCTGAGCCTGTGGATCCGACAGTCCCTCCGCTCTGTCCCAGACTGACTGCTCCTCACCCCTCACCTGAGCCCTGCCCTGTGCTCGGGGATAGACCTGGAGCTGACCCGTGGGGCCTTGCCTTTCCCTCCGCACACAGGCCCTTCTCTGTGCTCTGCTTCCGGTGGTCTCTGCCCGCTATCCACTGAAGCCAGTGAAGTCTCAGCGGCGGGACTCAGGCCGGCTCGCGGGCTGGAGCGTCTGCGAGGCCGGCCCTCAGTGCTCTCCGTGCCTCTCGTCTATCCGCAGATTCACACCACAGATAGGACCCTGCCTCACCTGCCAGGCTTGGAAGACCTGGGCGTTCAGGCCACGCCCCTGGAGCTCAAGGCCATCGAGGTGCTGCGGCGTCACCGCACCTACCGCTGGCTCTCTTCCGAGATTGAGGACGTGCAGCCGGCCAAGACGGTCCCCGCTAGTGGCCCCTGAGCCACCCGTGGCTTTTGGTGTCGTTCGGGTCGCTACCCACCAGGCCACCTTTGGCAGAGAATCCTGTATATAGTGAATGAGAGCCTCTATTAAAACCTGAGATGAAATTCTGTGGGCGTGTTTTCTTTCTTGATTTACAAAGGGAGAAACTCAGCCACCTAGAATTTGAGCACAATTTTCTTTACTTATATATATTTAATACATGTACATCTTTTATTCTCTGAAATGCTGGAGGATTTTAAGTTCCTTATTATTTATAATAGCGACACATACATCTTCTGTTCTCTGAAATGCTGGAGGATTTGAATTTCCTTCCGTCAGGCTACTTCTTGTGAATGTTCTAGAAGACTAGAACCCCTTTTTAAGGACAGAATATTTTGAAGGCCCCATGTGATATGTGACTGCCTGTTGACACACAGTAGTTGAGAAAATACATAATGTCCCATAAGTAATCCGAATTCATAAGTAAATTCCGAATACTTTGGGTATTTAAAAAAAATTATCTTAATGCTCTCTACACATGCTTAAAATATCCTACATACACAGAAAAACATTGTCCGTAGCCATGGGTCGGCCTGCAGTAATCCCCCAGTCCCCTGCTCAGATCTGAACTTGTCAGGGGCTCCACCCTGCCAGGGTCAGGACAGCACCCAGGCGGTTTCAGACATGGGTGGATGGGACCCACCCCCACTCACCTGGTGTAAAGGAGGCCAGTGCTTCAGAATTAGGATCACTGCATAAGCTTTAACACTGCAGCCAAGACCCAGACCCAGAGTTGGTTTGTCTGCAGATCCCTCAGGACAGTGTGAGCAGAAGCCCCTAGGAATTGTGGGTGAAGCTAACGCACCGCCCTTCTCGGCAGCCTAGGCTTGGTCACTTGGTCACCACCCTCCTACATGGCCCAGCCCCTTGCAGTGCAGCCCTCCATCTGCGGAGGGGGAGGGTCGGGCAAAGCCCTGTTCAGTTACAGCAACACCCGTCTCATCCTCGTGGAGTGAGGAACACGAGGGCTAAAGTGAGCTCTCTTCCCTGCCCCCTCTGCAGGCTCCACAATCTTTCGTCCCCAAGTGGATAGAAATGTGCTATTCAGAAGGTGGTTTCTGGACCAGCATCCCCTGGAAGCTTGTTGGAAATGCAGAATCCAAGGTCCTCTCCTGGCCTGTTGAATCAGGATCTGTCTTTTAAAACTCTGAAAACAATTATTTTGACCACACCACACGGCATGTTGGCTCTTATTTCCTTGACCAGGGATTGAACCGTACCTGCTGCACTGAGAGCATGGAGTCTTATGAATGGGACCAGCAGGGAAGCCCCAGGATCTGCATTTAAAAACTATCCCTGGGAGATGTGTGTGCACACTGGTGTGAAAAGCACTGATACGCAGAAACCCTGAGTTTTGAGTGTGATTCCTATTACTCATTCAAGTGACTGAACCCCTCCCCAGACCTGTTGAGTCAAGAATCTCTGCAGAGAGCACTGCATGCCAATGAAATCTCAATAAAACCAGAGGATAAACAAAACAATAATATATGATGAACCCAGAAAATTTAATGGACTGAGGAGCCTGGTGGGCTACAGTCTGTGGGGTCACAAAGAGTTGGACACGACTAAGACTAGACATACATATGATGAATCTGAAAAATAATCTGGAGAAAGGGCCCAGGTATTAAACACGTGGATTTATCCTCATGCACATGCGCACGTGAGAGTCAGTGTTCTAGGAAAAGGAGCCCAACCTCGCTTTTTTCTTCAGTTGGGAGAGCTCTTGGTTTGGATGGTATTTCTGCTGGCCACAAGCCAGCCAGCAGGCACAGAGATGGTTTTGATTTGAAAACAGTAACTGTAAGTACAGTATCTGCATGTTCCAGTGACGCTATGGCTCATCAGTTTGTATTGTAACTCATGACGCTGCACACATGCTTTCTCTAGAAGTGTACTTTACCCTGGAGGGTGCTTTCCTGTCACACCCAGGGCCCCCCTTTTATATTTTATAATACATCTTTTATTAGCCTTATGTGAAAGTTGTATTATTGTAACCTAATAACATGCAATCAAAATACAATGCCTTATCTTATATAACATATATAATGAAATAATATTGCCAGTAATAAAAAGGCTTCCCTGGTAGCTCAAACGGTAAAGAGTCTGCGTGCAATGCAGGAGATCCAAGTTCGATCCCTCGGTAGAGAAGATCCCCTGGAGAGGGGAATAGCAGCCCCATCCAGTATTCTTGCCTGGAGAATCTCATGGACAGAGGAGCCTGGCGGGCTACAGACTGTGGGGTAGCATAGAGTTGGAAATAGCTGAGTGACTAAAACACACACTCACCAGTAATAACATGTGAGCATAGGTGCAATGAAGGACAAACTGAAGTGGCCAACAGCTTTCGTCCAGTGGGCAGCCAACACAGGCACACTGGTACGCTGGCCAGATGTAAGGCTGACTCGGCCCCTTAAATAACTGGAGCCTCATTGTTTTTCCTGACATCAGCTTCTGAATCAGTGAGCAGCTTCTTGTAAAATGAAAGTGAAAGTCGCTCAGTGGTGTCCAACTCTTTGAGATCCCCATGGTCCATGGAATTGTCCAGTCCATGAAACTGTCCAGGCCAGAATACTGGAGTGGGCAGCCTTTGCCTTCTCCAGGGGATCTTCCCAACCCAGGGATCTAACCCAGGTCTCCCACATTTCAGGTGGATTCTTTACCAGCTGAGCCACAAGGGAAGCCCAAGAATACTGGAGTGGGTAGCCCATCCCTTCTCCAGCAGATCTTCCCAACCTAGGAATTGAACTGGGGTCTCCTGCATTGCAGGCGGGTTCTTTACCAACTGAGCTATCAGGGAAGCCCTTCTTGTAAAGTTCAGAACAAAACAAAATAGAATTTGTTTTAGATTCACAGAGTAATTGCATTCTTAGAAATCTCAGCATATATTAACTATATATGCCAGAAATCCTTTTTAACTGTTAAACAGTTAAATTTCCACTTCTGTTGACTCGAAGTTGGCTTTTAAGTCACGAAAGATGTGTTTCGTGTCTTCATTTGTGTGTTCTGACTTATTGTGCCATGTTGACCACTCCCGGTCCCCTGCCACCTGCTCCCATAGTCCCCTTCAATCACTGCAATAACCAAACATGCACCCACAGACTTCCTGGGTGCCCTCCAGAGGCTGTGCCACTCCTGAGAATGACCGCTATGACCCCTGCCAGGGACACCTTAGAAGGAGTGCTGCCATCCTGACCTAGGCGCTGAGTTTAGGTGGGGTGACCACGGCTTAGTGTGAATGTATGAGACACCTTTTGGGCACGAGTGTGGGAGTCCACTGATGTACCCACCGGTCATGCAACACAACACGGCTTCCTTGGCTTTTCTGATAGGCGAGCCTGATCTCTGCGAGGCAGCAGTGAGTGGTGGCGTGAAGCGAGATCTTCTTTTCCTGCCCAGGAGGTGAACCTGGGTAGCCTGGATGAAAACCAGGCATCCTAGCCACCCAACCAGCAAGGGTTAGAGGCTAGAAACTATTTGTCCCTGGATCTTTGCCTCCAGTGAAAAATGCATTTATCCCAGAGGCAGAAACTGTAAGTTCAGTTCAGTTCAGTCACTCAGTTGTGTCTGACTCTTTGTGACCCCATGAATCGCAGCATGCCAGGCCTCCCTGTCCATCACCAACTGCCGGAGTTCACTCAGACCCACGTTCATCGAGTCAGTGATGCCATCCAGCCATCTCATCCTCTGTCGTCCCCTTCTCTTCCTGCCCCCAATCCCTCCCAGCATCAGGGTCTTTTTCAAATGAGTCAGCTCTTCGCATGAGGTGGCCAAAGTACTGGAGCTTCAGCTTTAGCATCATTCCTTCCATAGAACATCCAGGACTGATCTCCTTTAGAATGGACTGGTTGGATCTCCTTGCAGTCCAAGGGACTCTCAAGAGTCTTCTCCAACACCACAGTTCAAAAGCATCAATTCTTCAGCGCTCAGCTTTCTTTATAGTCCAACTCTCACATCCATACATGACCACAGGAAAAACCATAGCCTTGACTAGACGGACCTTTGTTGGCAAAGTAATGTCTCTGCTTTTCAATATGCTATCTAGACTGGTCATAACTTTTTTCCCAAGGAGTAACCATCTTTTAATCTAGATGTCAAAATCACCTGAAAAGTCCAAAAGTGACATTACTTAGAAAACAAGGAATGAAACTGAAATCTTAAGATGGATTTGTTAGACTCCAAAATGCTAAATTTTTAAAAGTTACAGATAGTTTCAATCCTAAATATACACAGTTTATCCTCAAATTTAACATAAATATGAATCGAGCTTTGAATTCATTCCATGTATTTAATTTTAAGTTGTCTAGAGGTTGAAGACTTTTACCAACTTGGGAAACAATTTTTCCATCTCAAGCTTTTTTTTTTAGAAGTTTCTTTCTTTTTAAAAAAATTTTTTTTCTTGTTGGCTGTGCTGGTCTTCATTGCTGCGCTGGGGCTTTCTCAAGTTGTGGCAAGTGGGGGCTATTTGCTAGCTGCAGAGTGAGGCTTCTCATTGCAGTGGCTTATCTTGTTTCGGAGCCAGCCTCAGTAGTTGCAGCTCCCAGACTCTAGAGCACGGGCTCAATAGTTGTGGCACATGGGCTTAGCTACAGACGGCTTAGTTGCTCTGTGACATGTGAGATGTTCCCAGATCAGGGGTTGAACCCGTGTCTCCAGTATTGGTAGGCAGATTCTTTACCACTGAGCCACCAGGGAAACCCAGGAATTCCCTTCTTAGTACATGGAGCTTGCGTGCAACCAGGGATGTACCCTGGGCGCAAGATCTTGACCCTCAAGTCTGGGGTGATTCTTTTCATGGCAAAGAAGAATGAGCTAAGTGTCCACCTGTAGGGGCTTTTCCTAAAGGTACTTGGAATCCTGCTCTCTGAGGGGTGCTCTTGTAGCCCACATTCTCTGGGTTCAAGCTATATATGACTTAATCATCAAAGCTGATTTCAGCCACCCCATTTACCTGCATGAGTCTTTACCTGTGTCAATTACACTTTACCTGCGAGAATCATTATACCTTCCATGCAACAAATCTACTTACCCTGTGACCTTATTCTAAGTTCCTACACTAGAATCTAANTGACTATGCCAAAGCCTTTGACTGTGTGGATCACAAGAAACTGGAAAATTCTGAATGAGATGGGAATACCAGACCACCTGACCTGCCTCTTGAGAAACCTATATGCAGGTCAGGAAGCAAGAGTTAGAACTGGACATGAAACAACAGACTGGGTCAAGGCTGTGTATTTTCACCCTGCTTATTTAACTTATATGCAGAGTACATCATGAGAAATGTTGGGCTGGAAGAAGCGCAAGCTGGAATCAAGATTGCCGGGAGAGATATCAATAACCTCAGGTGTTCAGATGACACCACCCTTAAGGCAGAAAGTGAAGAAGAACTAAATAGCCTCTTGATGAAAGTGAAAGTGGAGAGTAAAAAAGTTGGCTTAAAGCTCAACATTCAGAAAACGAAGATCATGGTGTCTGGTCCGATCACTTCATGGGAAATAGATGGGGAAACAGTGGAAACAGTGTCAGACTTTATTTTGGAGGGCTCCAAAATCACTGTAGATGGTGATTGCAGCCATGAAATTAAAAGACGCTTACTCCTTGGAAGGAAAGTTAAGACCAACCTAGATAGCATATTGAAAAGCAGAGACATTACTTTGCTGACTAAGGTCCGTCTAGTCAAGGCTATGGTTTTTCCAGTGGTCATGTATGGATGTCATGAGAGTTGGACTGTGAAGAAAGCTGAGCACTGAAGAATTGATGCTTTTGAACTGTGGTGTTGGAGAAGACTCTTGAGAGTCCCTTGGAGTGCAAGGAGATCCAACCAGTCCATTCTGAAGGAGATCAACCCTGGGATTTCTTTGGAAGGAATGATGCTGAAGCTGAAACTCCAGTAGCCTGGCCACCTGATGCGAAGAGTTGACTCATTGGAAAAGACTGTGATGCTGGGAGGGATTGGGGGCAGGAGGAGAAGGGGACGACAGAGGATGAGATGGCTGGATGGCATCACTGACTCGATGAACGTGGGTCTGAGTGAACTCCGGCAGTTGGTGATGGACAGGGAGGCCTGGCGTGCTGCGATTCATGGGGTCACAAATAACTGGACACGACTGAGCGACTGAACTGAACTCAACAGATCCAGAAATGGATCTGTAAAACTGTCTCCAGGATAACCAGGGGGCAGGTAAGAGCTTGTGTGAGGAGGGAGCAGCTACTGGGAGTGAAGAGAACCGTGTGAGCAATGCCCTGGGGTGTGGGAGCCTAGATGGTTACAGTGGTGGGCAGGGTTAGGAGGTGGGGGAGGGGAGGAGGGAAGAATTTAACCCTTACCTTGGGAGTGATGCCCAGTGATTTAGCAAGTAAGCTCTGTGCGATACTCCACCCCCTAGCTGTGAGATTTGGATAAATTCCCAGCCTCTGTTTCTCAACCTCAATATCCTTGTCTGTAAAGTGAAAAATAATGATAATAATAGCTACAGACACTACATCAGAGGATTGTGGTGAGGAATTAAATGAAATAATGGGTCTAAAATGCTGAGCCTGGCCCACAGTAAGCTCTAAGTAAGTGTGAACTCTAATCATTTAAGTAGCAATGCCGTGACAGTTCTCACATTTCATTTCCTGAACAAACAGCCGCCTTTATTGTGGGAGGGAGTGTCCCTGTTTTTGAAATGATGGAAAGAGCAGCTTGATGACAGTACCTTATACAATTAGCAAGTAGTTGAGCTGGTTCTGACCTTCTAGGAAAGTCTTATGGATTCTAGGGAGAAACACAGGCCCAGATTTACATTCTAGAAGGTTGTGTGGTGAGTGGGAGGTGGAGGGGACAGAAGGGAGAGTTGAAGACAGGTCTAGGCACCTACTTGAGCGTTCTCATGCCTGCTCAGTCGCTCAGTCGTGTCTGACTCTTTGCAACCCCGTGGACTGTAGCACACCAAGTTCCTCTGTCCATGGGATTCTCCAGGCAAGAATACTAGAGTCGGTTGCCATTTCCTTCTCCAGGGGATCTTCCAGACCCAGGGATCAAACCCAAGTGTCCTGCATGGCAGGCAGATTCTTTACCATCTGAGCCATCAGGGAAGCCAGGAGATAATTATCATATTAATGAAACATCACCCATTAAGGCCTTAGCACTAATGAAGGCAGCTCCTGCTCACCGATAAGAAAGTGAATAAGGATGAATAATTTATGCAGGTAATGTGTGTTGGAGGGTGTTGGGTGGAAGCTGCACTAAGAAATTTGAATTAAAGAGTGGTAAAATAGTTTAGAGATTATCTAGTCTGATCTTTACATTCTATCACTGAAGAAATTGAGTAGAAACAAGAGAAATGGCAGCTTCTAGAGGATCTGGGTGGACAAACGCTTCTGGGACCAGGCAGACAAACAGGACAAGGGGAAGCAGAAGGGTGTGGGGAATTCTGTGCTTCTGTGGAAAGCTGCATTTTCTGCACTTTAGACTGGATGAGCACACACAGGTCCAGTTTAGCTGATTCTAACTCCAGGGAGCTTCTTTGCAATGCTGTAAGCTGTAGATAACCAACAGCAATGCTGTCAATGGAAAACATACACGTGCGTGCTCAGCCACATCCGACTCTTTGAGACTCTATGGGCTGTAGCCTGCCAGGCTCCTCAGTCCATGGAATTTTCCAGGCAAGGACACTGGATTGGGTTGCCATTTCCTACTCCATAAAAACATACATTCACAACCTAAAAGTTGCGAGTTATGTTTTACTCGGCTGGAATTTTTAGGACTTCAAGCCTGGGAAACAGCATCTCAAGTGAGCCTGAGAGAACCGCTCCAAGGAGGTGAAAGGGGAGCTAGGATATATGGGAGTTTTGCAACAAAGTGCAGGCAGTTGGAACGAAGGATTACTGTTAATAAGAGAAAACTAGATATCTCAAGGAATCCAGTGCTTTTCTCTGTATGGGAAAGTGCAAGAGTCTGGGGTCTTTGAAATCATTCCTTTCATATGCACCTCAACTATTCTGGGCCAGCCTCCTGTGTTTTCACACCTGCTTTCCTCAGGGTCCACTGTGGGGAGTAGGAGCTGCTGTTGTTCATTCATTCAGTCTTGTCAACCCCACGGACTGCAGCATGCCGGGCCTCCTTGTCCTTCACTATGTCCTGGAGTTTGCTCAAACTCATGTCCATTGAGTCGATGATGCCATCCAACCTGTTGCTACCTTGCAGCTATTCTTTTCTTAGTTTCTTCAGAGCTCACCAGTTTACCATCTGCTATGACTGCAATCATCAAAAATGACATCCCTTTTTTGCACTGACATGGCAGGCAATAGTCCATTTATGAATGCAAAATAATGTAACCGAGCATGACCCTGTGGGTGACTCAAGTTTATAATTAACCTCCTTATCTGAATCTTTATTCCTTTCCTTGTTCAAACCTTGTTCTTCTCAAGATTGAGGTCTTTGTGACCCCATGGACTGTAGCCTGCCAGGATCCTCTGTACATGGAATTCGTCAGGCCAGAATACTGGAGTGGGTAGCCTTCCCCTTTTTCCAGGGCATCTTCCCAACCCAGGGATCGAACCCAGGTCTCCCTCATTGCAGGCCTCTTTACCATTTGAGCCACCAGGGAAGCCCTAAGATTGAGGAGTATCAAAGAAAAGGGGGGAACTGTAACTGAGCAGGACCCATGGGGCCTTTGAGGGGGGCAAAGGCCTCCCTACATCCTGTTCTCTAGCCCCTCTCTGAAGTACCTCAGTTCAGTCTCTCAGTCATATCCAACTCTTTGTGACCTCATGGGCTGCAGCATGCCAGACTTCCCTGTCCACCACCAGCTCCTGAAGTCTGTTCAAACTCATGTCCATTGAGTTGGTGATACCATCCAACCATTCCATCCTCTGTTGTCCCCATCTCCCCTGCCTTCAATCTTTCCCAGCATTGGGGTCTTTTCTAATGAGTCAGCTCTTCTGATCAGCTGGCCAAAGTATTGGAGCTTCAGCTTCAGCTTCAGCATCAGTCCTTCCAATGAATATTCAGGACTGATTTCCTTTAGGATGGACTAGTTAGATCTCCTTGCTGTCCAAGGGACTCTCAAGAGTCTTCTCTAACATCACAGTTCAAAAGCATCCGTTCTTCAGTGCTCAGCTTTCTTTATGGTCCAACTTTCACATCCATATATGACTACTAGAAAAACCATAGCTTTGACTAGATGCACCTTTATTGACAAAGTAATGGGCCAATGGAGAGGCAGTAGGTGGTGTCACAGGGGTAAATATTATCAGCCCTTAGGCTCCAGGAGGCCTGGGGCTGTGTGCTGATAGTCATCAAGTAGTTAATACCAAACATCCCCAGCTCCAACACATGGAAGGTGTTGACACACACATGTGCACACACACATTCAGTTGACTTGTTTGTCTATAAAAAAGGGCAATATAATTAGTAAACAAAGAAATACAAGTGTAAGTAGCAATAGTATATTTCCTGTGTGTCGTATCAGTGAATAATAATAAGCATTATTATGGTTATACCAAATTGGCACAGAGCTGTGGTATGGGTGCTTCTCTATACTGCTGGAAGAGCGGGCTGATGGCACGCAAAATGAAATGAAGAGCAGTTTGGGGATATGTATAAAATAACACTGCAAAGCATTTACCTTGGGGAAAGAATCTTGGATGCAGGCAAAAAATTGAATTGTGCTTCAAAGACATTTATTGTTGCACTGTTCATAATTGTAGAAAATTGGAAATAATTGCCAACTATCAAGGCTTGAATGAATGGCTGTAGTAAAATCACATTCTGCTATTCAAAATAAGGTTTCTGAAGAGTGCTAAATCAAAAGATATGCAAATAGATCATTAAATTGAAAAAGAAAAGCAAGTTAAAACTTCACATGATCCCATTTTTATCATTAAATGACTGCAAGGATGTAATCAAAATGTCCTCACTGGTTCTCACCAGGTGCTGGGATTACAGATGTCCTAAATTCTTCTTCTTCTTTTTTTTTTTTTTTTGANGATTTAGCTTCTCTTTATTTTATAAGATTTCTGCAATGAGCATATCTGATTTTTATAAAAATAAAACTAATAAATAATAGCAAATAAATTAATTACAAAAAGCTGTCTTAGTTATTTTTAAAGAGCATTGCCAGGGCATGATGGTATTTAAACACTGTTGCCAGTATGGGCCAGGTAAACTGAAAATGGAAGGACCAGCCTGAAGCACGAGGACAAGGTTTGTCATTCGACTGAGATTGGTTTGCTCTGGTTTTGGCCACTCTGTGGGACTTTCAGGATTTTAGTTCCCCCATCAGGGATTGAGCCAAAGCCCCAGCAGTGAAAACTGGGGTTAGGAGTCCTAACCACTGGACCACCAGGGAATTCCCTTGATTGAAATGATAAGAAATTTTTTGCTTTTATGTAAATATACATTTGTGTATTTTCTACAAGAAAGCTTTAATCAAAAGTTCTTCCTCAGATAAGGATCAAATATTTATGCCCAAGAGTAAGCGTGTGCTAAGTCAGTTCAGTCATGTCCAACTCTGCGACTCTTGGACTGTAGCTCACCAGGCTCCTCTGTCCATGGGATTTCCTAGGTAAGAATACTGGAGTGGGTTGCCGTTTTCTTCTCCAGGGGAACTTCCTAAGTAAGAATAAATAAGTAAATATTCTTAAACAAGTAGAGAAACAATATGGTTGGAGAAATAAGCAGAAGTTTCTGGAAATATGGTTTTCATCACACTTATTCTAGGAAGACCATCTTCCAACATTAGAATGTTATTGGTTTCAATATCTCCTTTTGGAGAACTGTAACACTTTCTTCAATAGAAATCTTCCTTCTCTGGCTGCTAAGATATGAAACAGGTAACAGTGAGGTGCTTCCCTGGTGGCTCAGTGGTAAAGAAACCGCCTGCCAATGCAGGAGATTCGGGTTCGATCCCTGGGTCAGGAAGATCCCCTGGAGAAGGAAATGGCAACCCTCTCCAGTATTCTTGTTGGGAAAATCCCATGGACAGAGGAGCCTGGGGGGCTACAGCACATGGGGTCACAAAAGAGTGGGACATGACTCAGTGACTAAACAACAACGAAAAGCAGAACATACTTTGTGAAGGCAGGAAGTGATGAAGGGGGTAGAAGGTCAGGGCCTCTGTGAGCCTGCTGTCCCATTTTTGGTCTTACAATTAGCCCTGAATGCATCTATATGAGATCCCTGGGCTTCTCAGAGGATAGTGGGAAAAACCCTTTAGAGCTATAGGGTTAAAAAAAAATCCATGCTCCGGAAAGGTAGAACTAGCCTGAGTAGCTGGGAGGAGAGTGAGCTGATAGGAAGCTGCCCAGACCAGGCAGAGCAGGCCAGAAGGACTTCATCACAGCAGAGGGGAGGGAAGAGACACACAGGGAAGGGGAACCAAGTGGTTTCCCAGGACCCACCTCCGCCCTGAAGCTCGGAGCCTCTCAAAGAGCCGCTCTGCCAGTTCAAAAGTCATGCCATTACTTGCAAAAGAAATCAGACAGATTTAGAATCTGCACTAAATCAGCCGAGATAACAATCATTGGCCCACAGACAGAGATACCAGCACTCTGTCTCCTACTTTGAGTCACACTGCCTTCCTCAAAAGGCAGGAGGAAAAAGAAAGCTTCTTAAAGGAGAGGCGCTCTTATTTATTTACTTTTGGCTGTGTTGGATCTTCGTTGCACGGACTTTCTCTAGTTGTGGAGAGTGGGGGGCTACTCTCTACTTGCGGTGCTCCGGCTTCTCATTGCGGTGGCTTCTCTTGCTGCAGAGAAGGACTCTAGGGCTTGTGGGCTCGTGGGCTCAAAAGCACAGGCTCAATAGTTGTGGTGCATGGGTTTAGTTGCCCCGAAGCATGTGGAATCTCCCCAGACCAGGGATAGAACCTGTGTCCCCTGCATTGGCAGACTGATTCTTAACCACTGACCACCAGCGAAAGCCAGGTATGAGAAAATTTCTATTTTGTAGCTCCTGAGAGATGGAGGGAGAGTCTGTTCCTAAAGAACTAGAAATAGGACAAAATCTCTAATAACGTTTTTTCAAACATTCCCTTTCCTTGCCCCCCCCCCGCC
>SJYQ01092837.1:229180-286640 GCA_006410935.1 Redunca redunca | reverse complement strand
AAGAATTGATGCGTTTGAACTGTGGTGTTGGAGAAGACTCTTGAGAGTCCCTTGGACTGCAAGGAGATCCAACCAGTCCATTCTGAAGGAGATCAACCCTGGGATTTCTTTGGAAGGAATGATGCTGAAGCTGAAACTCCAGTACTTTGGCCACCTCATGCGAAGAGTTGACTCATTGGAAAAGACTGTGATGCTGGGAGGGATTGGGGGCGGGAGGAGAAGGGGATGACCAAGGATGAGATGGCTGGATGGCATCACGGACTTGATGGATGTGAGTCTGAGTGAACTCCGGGAGATGGTGATGGACAGGGAGGCCTGGCGTGCTGCGATTCATGGGGTCGCAAAGAGTCGGACACGACTGAGCAACTGAACTGAGTATTGGAGTGGACTGCCATTTCCTTCTCCAAGGGATCTTCCTGACCCAGGGATTGAACCCAGGTCTCCCACACTGTAGACAGACGCTTTACCGTCTGAGCCACCAGGAAAGTCCAGCAATAGTTATAATCATTAGCAACAGCTGTCCCAGAAGCAGCTGCCTCCCACCAGTCATGGAAATAGTGTTACCATACCTGGAGTCTCCTCCCCAGCAATGCAGTAAAGTCAATCTACTGACAGGGGTTGGGGTGAAGGAAAAAACAGTGTTTACTGCAGGGCACCAAGCAAGCAGAATGGGCAACTCATGCTCAAAAGACCCAGAGTCCCTGATGGCTTTCAGAGGTGGGTTTCTTTTAATCAATTATTTTGTTGGTCACATCAAAAGACACGTGAGATCTTAGTTCCCTGACCAGGGCTCAAACTCATGCCCCTGCCTTGGGAGCACAGAGTCATAACCACTAGACCACCGGGGAAGTCCTCAGTGAAGTTTCTTAAGGCATTATTTTGGGTGAGCGTGCAGCTTGCAGTCTTTCTTCTGATTGGTTGCTGGAGGGTTGACAAGGTGACGTTTTGAGAATCTTAATCATCAGATGTCTGGTCCCAACCAATCTGGGGTCACCGTGCTGGTGGTTGGCATGTAGTCAGCATCTTCCACCTGGGTGGGGGGCAGCAGTCTCAGGACAACTGAAAGATAGGTGTCAAGTGGCTATGTACATCCCTTGGGAAGGCACCAGGGCTCTGTTTTACCCTTGAACTATTGTTTAGGCTCTCATTACTTTTGTTGCTTAACTGTTTTCCCTTTGTTTCTGTGTCCCCTCACTTCCCTAATCAGTAACTGCTTGAGACTGCTCTCTGGAACTCAGAGAAGGCTTAGGAGACTAAAGCCTTTTTCCACAAACAAGAAACGGGACCCAGAGGGGCTTTGGTCCAGTGGAAGGCAGCGGAGGGTCCTGCCTGGTTTCAATAATAGTTTCCACTCATTCCACCACACAGGAGGTCATGCCCACCACCACCACCACCACCACAAACCCGTGGAGTCCTTCTGAAGGAGGAAACAGACAGAACAGGTTCCATCTTGAAAGCAGGACTCCATCTTCGGCTGGACTGTGGACTTTGAGCTCTATGTCCTGTATCCATGGAAATGACACACAAACTGGAAAATCAGACCACCCCCACCATGGAAGAGCCCCAGGGCTCATATCTGGACTGTCCTTCATCTAAAAAAAATACCCTAATTATCTGTGTAACCGAATAGAATCATAAATTCTATTATGCTTATTGGGGTATGACCACAGGCCTATTGATAATTGTCCACTGTTAACAGCCTAGGCTTAAGGCATATGAATCACGGGTTAGCTTTGATTGTATCTTTCTTTTCCTTTGTTCAGACTTGTTTCAGAGAATTTGAGGAGATGGGTTTGAGCCCGTAAACTTAGGGTATATAAGGTTTTCACAAAAACTTGGCTAAGAGGAGACTCTGCCTTGGGCCCGCCAGTGTAATAAACTGCACTCCACTATCTGCATTGTCCTTCTGAGTGAGTTTGTTTCCCGGAATGCATGGCTACAACATTTGGTGCACGGGCCGGGAAACTCCTCACTTTGAGGAGACAAGTCCCATTTGGGACTCTGAGGCCTTGCGGCTTGAATCTTCTATAGGTGGGGAGGCGCCTCGCCCTTCTGGAAGGCTTCTGCTTCTCAACACCCAGACCTTTCATCTTTGCAGGCAGTGGATGGCAGCAGGGGATCTGAGTGCTCAGGTGAGGAGGAACCCACCTGGCAGGGGGGAAGAGGGGCCCTGATCACCCCCTGGGAGGGACTAGAAGGAGCACTGCCAGGAACCCAGAATAGGCAGGTGGCAGCGATTGCTTGGTACACAGGTTGACAAGCTTGTTAGGACTTAGGAAGGAAATTTGTGAATGTCATTCAGGAGGTGGTGTCCACGCCGTCTTGGGGAAAATTATCACCAACCAATCGCTGGGGGATTTTAGAAGAAACTTGGTCTTTGTGTGCTCGTATTCTGCCCTTGAAAGGAGGTGTCCCATCTGCTGTGAAATTCTTGACCCCCTCAGAATTGTCAGGCTGGAAGGCGGGGGATATGTAAGTGAGTACAAACTGGCTTTTCCAGAGACGGCCTGGGACGTGGGATAGTTAACCCATCTGTGTTAGGCACCTGATCAAGCCTACCAAGGCAGAACGGACTTGATAAGTTAAGGGAGAAACAGTCTTGGTACACTTGGTGTTCTGGTTTGGCTGACTGGCAGGTGAAGACATGCCGATCCCCCTTCTCCCTCTGGGATCTGGCAGGTAAGGGTCTTCTCACCCCAATTAGGAAGGAGGCAGAATGGCAATTTAAGTGTTTCATTGAGTGGAAATATCAGAAGTACATAGGGTACTGAGAACTTCAGAGACAGAACGAAAAGGAAAAGTAGAAGGTTTGAGAAGGTAAACAAGATGGGGGGAAGTGAATCTAAGGCAGTTGTATTGGAGTGCATAATTAAAAATTTAAAGACAGGATTTGGAGGAGACTATGGGGTGAAGATGAAACCTAACCACCAGACTTTATTTTTGGGGGCTCCAAAATCACTGCAGATGGTGACTGCAGCCATGAAATTAAAAGACGCTTACTCCTTGGAAGAAAAGTTATGACCAACCTAGATAGTATATTCAAAAGCAGAGACATTACTTTGCCGACTAAGGTCCATCTAGTCAAGGCTATGGTTTTTCCTGTGGTCATGTATGGATGTGAGAGTTGGACTGTGAAGAAGGCTGAGTGCCGAAGAATTGATGCGTTTGAACTGTGGTGTTGGAGAAGACTCTTGAGAGTCCCTTGGACTGCNTAAAAATTTAAAGACAGGATTTGGGGGAGACTATGGGGTGAAGATGAAGCCTAACCGCCAGACTTTATTTTTGGGGGCTCCAAAATCACTGCAGACGGTGACTGCAGCCATGAAATTCAAAGACGCTTACTCCTTGGAAGAAAAGTTATGACCAACCTAGATAGTATATTCAAAAGCAGAGACATTACTTTGCCGACTAAGGTCCATCTAGTCAAGGCTATGGTTTTTCCTGTGGTCATGTATGGATGTGAGAGTTGGACTGTGAAGAAGGCTGAGTGCGGAAGAATTGATGCGTTTGAACTGTGGTGTTGGAGAAGACTCTTGAGAGTCCCTTGGACTGCAAGGAGATCCAACCAGTCCATTCTGAAGGAGATCAACCCTGGGATTTCTTTGGAAGGAATGATGCTGAAGCTGAAACTCCAGTAGCCTGGCCACCTGATGCGAAGAGTTGACTCATTGGAAAAGACTGTGATGCTGGGAGGGATTGGGGGCAGGAGGAGAAGGGGAAGACCGAGGATGAGATGGCTGGATGGCGTCATGGACACGATGGACGTGAGTCTGAGTGAACTCCGGGAGATGGTGATGGACAGGGAGGCCTGGCGTGCTCATGGGGTCGCAAAGAGTCAGAAACGACTGAGCGACTGAACTGAACTGAACTCAACTGAACCGCCTCTACATACTCTGAGGTCGAATGGCCCCCTGTGGGAGTACAATGGCCAGCAGAGAACACCATGAACTTAAAAATAGTGGAAGCAGTCTATACAGTAGTCACAGGAGAGTCAGGACACTCGGATCAATACCCATATATTGACTCATGGCTAGGGTTAGCTCAAGACCCTCCTACTTGGATAAGGTTCTATATCCAGAAGGGAAGGGGAGAAATATTAATGACACAAAAGTTGACTGATGATAAAAAAGGAAATTCTACAGGATTTGGATGGGGATGACCTGACCCCTCCCCCATACAGGATAATGACACGCCTGCCTCCCAGCGCTCCACCAGGACCGGAGGCCGCCTTAAAGCCTGATCCAGGGCCAGGGGAAATTCCTGCAGCAGCCACTGCTCTTCCACCAGCTCTCCCGGAGTTTGTAGAGCCACCATTTCGGCAGGCTCCGATTCCAGCGATAGAGACCCCTGGTCAATGCCCCCAGAATTCCACCTCAGCCGGACCTTCTAGATTGTATCCACCGTTCCTGGTGAGTACTGATGGGAAGGGGGAAGAAAACACAGCAATTAGCCAGAGGATGCACTCTGCGAAGGAGCAGGGGCAAGAACCCCACTACAGATGCCCCTCAGAGAGCTACACCAGCCTCCGGTTCAGGACGCACGTGGGCACTACCATCAGCCCCCTGTAGCCTATTATTACCAGCCATTTTCCTCTACGGATATATTAAACTGGCAGAGACACACTCCACTGTACTCGGGGGAGCCACAAGCCTTGATTAGGCTAATGGAGACTAATTTTCAAACCTACTGCCCTACATGGGATGACATAATCCAACTACTCCTCTCCCTTTTCAGCACTGAGGAAAGACACAGGATCCTAACTGAGGCAAGAAAATGGTTGAGAGAAATGGCACCTGAGGGTACCGCAAACCCTCAACAGTGGGCAGAACTAGCCACCCCCGATGAGAGGCCCAATGGGGACTGTAACACAGAGGAAGGGAGGGGCCACCTGGAGAGATATTAGGCGGCTATTTTACAAAGTCTCAAGAGTGGGGCTTGAAAAACTATAAATAGGGCAAAACCCTCCGCAGTGATTCAAAGGGAAAGCAAATCCCTCTCTGAGTTCCACGAAAGACTGTTCGAGGCCTGTAGACTTTATATGCCAATAGATCTAGAGGCTGCTGGGTCTCAGATGGTGAAAAATGCAGACTTTGTGTCTCAAGCCTGCCCTGAAAATGTCAGATGGGGGGACACCAAGTGACTCATGAATTTTTATATATGCCTGAATGTCCAGTACCTTTGTTGGGAAGAGACTTGCTGTCTAAATTGGGGGCACAAGTGACCTTTCCTCCCAACGAAAGACCTACTCTTCGAGTGGGCTCAACAACCTATTTACTCTTCCTCTTGGTAACCCCTCAAGGTGAATGGAGGTTGCACGATCTCCTGGAAGGGAAACCAGATGGGCTAAACAGTCAAGAGAGTTAATGGCAACAATTCCCTGAGGTCTGGGCGGAAGACAACCCCCCCAGGCTTGCAAAACAAGTCTCAATGCTAATAAAATTCAAACCCAGTACAATTACATCAGCACCCGCTTTGGGCCTGCCAGAACTTGCTAAGCTGTTTATTCTTTATGTGACTGAAAAGAACAAGGTGGCTATGGGAGTGTTGTCCCAGACTTTGGGGACTTGGGATGGATCCATGGCTTATCTCCCTAAACAGCTGGACAATGTTGCCACTGGGTGTCCAGGATGCTTACGGGCATTTGCTGCAGTTGCCTTACTGGTCCGGAAGGCAACCAAGCTGACTTTGGGCCAAGATTTGATCATAAAAGTCCCGCATAAGGTCAACAGTCTCCTAAGAGGACACCCCCATAAATGGGTGTCAACATCCTGGATTACTCAATACTAGGGTCTATTATGTGAGAACCCCTATGTTACTTTTGAGCCTTGTCAGGCCCTGAATCCGGCCACTCTCTTTCCTATGGGAGAAGGTGGGCCCTCACATGATTGCAAGGAAGTGTGCCAGCAGACCTGACTTGAGAGACCTGCCAATCCCAGACCCAGATTTGGTCCTGTGCACCAATGGCACCAGCCTGGAGAAACAAGGACAAGGACTGTCGGGATGTGCAGTAGTCATGGAAGAAACCATTGTTGAGGCTAGCTCTCTGCCATCACACTGGTCTGCTCAACAGGCCGAACTATATGCTCTAATCCAGCCCCTCCAGCTGTCAAAAGGTAAGAAGACAAGCATTTATACAGACTCCAAGTATGCTTTTGCCACACTACATGTACACAGGGCTCTGTATAAGGAGAGAGGCCTTTTGACAGCTAATGAAAAAGATATTAAAAATAAGGAAGAAATTAAGACCCTATTAGATGCTGCCTGGGAACCAGAAAGTGTTGTAGTCATACACTGCCAAGGACATCAAAAAGAGGATACCCCTCCAGGATCGGGGAAACAGACTGGCAGATAAGACCGCTAAACCAGCAGCCGAGGTCTTGGGCTTGACAAGTGAAGCCCCTATTAAAGCTCTCATATCGGTGGAGCTGCCTGAACTATCACTGGACTCTCCAAAATACACTGAAGCCCAAAACCAACTAGCCAAAGCGGAAGGGGCCATCAAGACTAAAAAGGGATGGTGGGAATTGCCAACTGGCAAATTATTGGTACTGGAGGAGCTGGCACCCACTCTGGTAAGCCAAACACACCAAGTGACCCACCTAGGCCATGATAAACTGGAAGAGCTAATTCAAAAATATTTCTTGGTTCCCCACCTCTCTTCCCTGTGCAGGACAGAATCTCAGAACTGCCCTGCCTGCTCACAGGCAAATGCTGCCTCTCGGCACAGACAGAAACCTCTGGGGATTCAACTAAAAGGCACACTGCCCTTTGAGCACCTGAAAGCAGACGTCACTGAAATGAAACCTCACCGACACTACCGTTACCTGCTGGTCATGGTATGTACGTTCTCGGGATGGGTAGAAGCTTTTCCTGCCTGGACTGAAAGAGCATCAGAAGTAGGCTGGTGCCTGCTTAGGGAGATAGTTCCCAGATTTGCATCTCCTATCAGTGTCGGCCTGGCTTTTGTAGCTGATTTAGTACAAGTAAGCAAAACTTTAAACATCAAGTGGAAATTACATACAGCATATAGGCCCCAGAGTTCTGGGATGGTGGAAGGAACCAACCGGACACTTAAAAGAGACATTCTCCAACTGGATCATAGAGACTGACTGTGGGGAGGTCTTGTTTATGACGGCTCTGCTCAGACTCAGGATGACCCCACGGTCCCATGGCTATTCTCTGTATGAAACGGTGTATGGGAGGCCCCCTCCCATAATAAAATAGGTGTCAACAAATTTGCCTCAGGTAAGGGGAGATGAGATTTTGCAGCAGGTAAATAAATCAGGTAACTAACTTTGTACAAGAAAGGGTGCTGTTCCCCCTTGGGGAACAGATGCACGAATTTGTGCCCGGGGATCAGGTGTGGGTCGAGGAGTGGAAACACGACTCCTTGGCCCCACATTGGAAGGGTCCATATACTGTTGTTCCAACCATCCCTCTGGCAGTTCAAGTTGCAGGTGTCACTCCTTGGATCCACCACATGAGGGTGAAGAGAACATACCACACAGACCCAGAAAACGCTGAGTGGAGTGCGCAGAGGGAGAGACTAAGAGCATCCTTAAGAAGAAGGAAAAGAAGATCCTGGATGAGCCCCTTCAGGATGAAGCCACATAATCAACTCCTGCTGCTTGGCCTCATCGATGTGATTTTGAATTTAACTTCCATTTCAACTGAGGACAATGTTTTCATCTCATGGGCACATAACACCTCCAGCTGCTGGGTATGCGGGGCTATGATGCCTCTGTCTGTGAGGGAAGGACTTCCTTGGTGGTGTCACCGCTCCGCCAAGGAGATTTTAAACCACCTTGCTCTCTTCTGGAATGACAAAAAGAGACTTTCCTTTCTCTTGTCGATCATAATCTCTTCTTGCTCTCTTGGTATAAGCCAGACCTACAGTCAATAGACTTGGGTCATTGGGTGACATTTGATGTAAACACCAGTTTCATAGAAGTAACAAAAGCCTAGAACTCATATTTAAAGAACAAAAAGGGAAAAAGCTCCCTGACCAGCAAGGGAGGACAGGCCTCTAGGTATGTTGAACAATTCTACCAAGTCTGGGATGAATATTTCTGGATGACCCCAGAAAAGGGTCAATTAATTACTCCCACTGCTGTATGCTGGGAACAAAAAGAACAAACAGTAGGGTTTGGTGACCATCCATTAGACCCAAAAGAACTAAAATATATGGGGTACCTATCCCCTGAACAATGTAAATGAACATTTGAGGTCACATACCACCCCAACCAGTCCATCCATTGGCCAGGCCCTGATTGGAAATATAACCCTGGAATCTGCTGGGTGGCGCCCAATGGAACCCAGTGGCTTTGTGGGTCTAACCTTTGGCCTTGGTTACCAATCGGCTGGGTAGGCCGCTGCACACTGGGATTCACTTTTGCCCATGGCACCATAAAGCCTAAGCCACAACAAACCCTGGTAAATCTATCTTATTTACATGCTAGGTGGATAAGTCTGTGTTTCAGTGATATGAGTATATTGCTGCCTTATTCGTACCTTCTATGGGGACAACAGATATTATGATTAAAGTAGAGGCCTTGACTAATTTCATAAAACAGGCCCCCCTAGATAGTGATAAAGCCATCCAAGCCTTAAACGAAGAACAAATCCAAATGAGAAAAACCTTCAGTGTGGGAGACCCTAGTTTGATCCCTGAGTGGGGAAGATCCCCTGGAGAAGGAACTGGCAACCCATTCCAGTATTCTTCCCTGGAGAATCCCATGGACAGAGGAGCCTGGTGGGCTACAGTCCATGGGGTCGCAAAGAGTTTGGACACAACTTAGTGACTAAATAGACAACAACTGGATCAGGGGGATAAGGCAAGGGCCCCACATATAATTCAGGCAGGAAAATAATACAGGGAACACCCAGAGAAAGACTGAAAAGGGCAATTAAAGAAGGAATAAAAACCTACAAATGTGGAGGAGAATGATGCCAAGATGTTCAAATAAGCGGTCTACAGTAGACTAGAAACTCTCTGCTAAGCTGGGCATTCAAAGGAAAGAGAGACAAGCCAAAGAGATGCATGAAAGGAAAGGAAACAAGGAAGAAGAGACTGCAGCTCAAGAAAATGATTTAAAAAATCATTTTTAATCTTTTTCTTTTCCTTCACATTGGATAATTTCTATTGATAGGTCTGGAAATTTATGACCTTTTTGTCTGAAGTTGCCAGTCTGCTATTAAGTCCACCCGGTAAATTTTTAATTTCAGATACTTATAAATTTCAATTCTAGAATTCTCATTTGGTCCTTTTTTAGAGTTGCTACTTTTTTTCATTGAGAGTTCACCACCTCTTCATTCATATGCCCATCTCTTTCTATAAGTTCCTGGACATTTTTATAATAGCCATTTTTAAGTCCTAGTGTTTGAATGACGACATCAGAGTCATCTTCTGTCAGTTTCTATTGACTTGTGTTTTAATATTTTCTTCTTCTCTATGTGTCCAGTAATTTGCAATTCTATCCTTGACATTGTGAATGAATCCTTGTCAAGCATCTTGTTTGTGTTTTCCTTTTAAAGAAAGTTGAGTTTTGTTCTGGCTGTCAATATACTGGAAACTTACCTTGATACTGTTTGAGACTTGTTTTGTTCTGTAATAGTGGGTTTTCCGGAGAAGGCAATGGCACCCCACTCCAGTGCTCTTGCCTGGCAAATCCCATGGATGGAGGAGCCTGGTGGGCTGCAGTCCATGGGGTCACTAGGAGTCGGACATGACTGAGCGACTTCACTTGCACTTTTCACTTTCATGCATTGGAGCAGGAAATGGCAACCCACTCCAGTGTTCTTGCCTGGAGAATTCCAGGGATGGGGGAGCCTGGTGGGCTGCCGTCCTTGGGGTCACACAGAGTCGGACACGACTGAAGCGACTTAGCAGCAGCAGCAGCAGCAGCATAGTGGGTTTTCAGTTCAGTTCAGTTCAGTCAGTCACTCAGTCGTGTCTGAAGCTTTGTGACCCCATGAACTGTAGCACGCCAGGCCTCCCTGTCCATCACCAACTCCTGGACTTTACCCAAACTCATGTCCACTGAATCAGTGATGCCATACAACCATTTCATCCTCTGTCATCCCCTTCTCCTCCTGTCCTCAATTTTTCCCAGCATCAGGGTCTTTTCAAATGAGTCAGCTCTTCTCATCAGGTGACTAAAGTATTGAAGTTTCAGCTTCAACATCAGTCTTTCCAATGAGCACCCAGGACTGATCTCCTTTAGGATAGACTGGTTGAATCTCCTTGCAGTCCAAGGGACTCTCAAGAGTCTTCTCCAACACCACAGTTCAAAAGCATCAATTCTTTGGTGCTCAGCTTTCTTTATAGTCTAACTCTCACATCCATACACGACTGCTGGAAAAACCATAGCCTCGACTAGACAGACCTTTGTTGACAAAGTAATGTCTCTGGTTTTTAAATATGCTATCTAGGTTGGTCATAACTTTCCTTCCAAGGAGTAAGCATCTTAATTTCATGGCTACAATCACCATCTGCAGTGATTTTGGAGCCTCCCAAAATAAAGTCAGCCACTGTTTCCACTGTTTTCCCATCTATTTGCCATGAAGTGATGGGATTAGTGTCCTTTATCCTTGGGCATGGTTGTTACATGTAAGCAGTGGTTTTCCTACTGTTTTAGCAGAATACTCAGGGTGTTTGTACTAAGATGTCTTCTCTGTGACTCAGCCAGAATTCCTGTATCTACCAAGACTGTGTGATCTCTAGTATTTTTGTTATGCCTCAAGCCTGTAGCAGTTTGCTGACTAGACCTTGTGGAGTTTCTCCCTGGGCTCATTCCCTTGTCTGGGAATCTGGAGGGACTCCTCAGAAATCTCCCTGTTTCTATGTTTGGTTCCCTGCCCTGAAATTTAGAGATGCTTTAGCAACTCCCAAACTCTGCTCTCTGATTCTGCTTGGGGCTTGCCATCCTGTGCCATGGTTGCAAAATTGTGTCCAGATTGGGAGATGGGGGTAAATGTAGGCCTCATCTCATGTTTCCATTCTCTGAGGGATCACAGGTCACTGTTGACTACTGCCTGAAAGCCAGTGTCTCATATATTTTGTTCAGTTTTATAGTCTTGTCAAGAGGGACAATCTGATTCCAAATACTCCATCATAGCTGGAAGCAGACATTGATTCCAGAATTTTTTTTTTTTAAGCATCATGATGTTTTCTTATATGTTTTCAACTGCATGTGTGTGCTCAGTTGGGTCTGACTCTTTGCGACCCTCTGGGCTGCAGCTCGTCAGACTCCTCTATCCATGGAATTTTCCAGGCAAGAATATTGGAGTGGGTTATCATTTCCTATTTGGAGGAATCTTCCTGACCCAGGGATCAAACACACATGTCTTTGTCTCCTGCATTGGCAGGTGGATGCTTTACCACTGAACCACCTAGGAAGCCCTTGTTTTCAGCTGAATCTTCAGTTAATTCAATGTAAGGTAGAGATGCCACTTCTCAAACCCAACAAACTAACTAGCACTTGTATGAAATTCCTAAATATATTTTCCTAAGTGCTTCTTCCATTTTTTTTTCCCAAAAGGATAGTTTCACCTTGAATTATTTAAAGTCTCACTAGAATGCCTAAATGAAACAGAAGCTGAGCTGTTGCTGGCAGGTGGCAGCTGGTAATTAAGATAGTGCTTCAAATATCATCCATCAGATAACATTTGAAGAACTGAGTTTAAACGTTTATGAAAGTGAATTACAAGGACAAGTCTGGGCTACATAAAACTTACATCTACTCTACTTCTGATGATAATGGCCAAGACTTTCTTGCTAGGTCTCTGATGACACTCACAACCAGGTGTGATTAAAAAAAACAAAGAAAAAAGCGAGACATGTTTTGGTTGCGAGTACAGATCCTCCCTTCTTGTGTTGCTTTGTTCTGCAATCTATCAGTTCAGTTCAGTCGCTCAGTCATGTCCTACTCTTTGCGACCCCATGAACTACAGCACGCCAGGCCTCCCTGTCCATCACCAACTCCCGGAGTTCACTCAAACTTATGTCCATCGAGTCTGTGATGCCATCCAGCCATCTCATCCTCTGTCGTCCCCTTCTCCTCCCGCCCCCAATCCCTCCCAGCATCACAGTCTTTTCCAGTGAGGCAACTCTTCGCATCAGGTGGCTAAAGTACTGGAGTTGCAGCTTTAGCATCAATCCTTCCAAAGAACACCCAGGACGGATCCCCTTTAGAATGGACTGGTTGGATCTCCTTGCAGTCCAAGGGACTCTCAAGAGTCTTCTCCAACACCACAGTTCAAAAGCATCAATTCTTCGGCACTCAGCCTTCTTCACAGTCCAACTCTCACATCCATACATGACCATTGGAAAAACCATAGCCTTGACTAGACAGACCTTTGTTGGCAAAGTAATGTCTCTGCTTTTCAATATGCTATCTAGGTTGGTCATAACTTTCCTCCTAAGGAGTAAGCATCTTTTAATTTCATGGCTGCAGTCACCATCTGCAGTGATTTTGGAGCCCGCCAAAAATAAATTCTGACACTGTTTCCACTGTTTCCCCATCTATTTCCCGTGAAGTGATCGGACCAGATGCCATGATCTTCGTTTTCTGAATGTTGAGCTTTAAGCCGACCTTTTCACTCTCCTCTTTCACTTTCATCAAGAGGCTTTGTAGCTCCTCTTCACTTTCTGCCATAAGGGTGGTGTCATCTGCATATCGGAGGTTATTGAAATTCCTCCCAGCAATCTTGATTCCAGCTTGTGCTTCTTCCAGCCCAGCGTTTCTCATGATGTACTCTGCATAGAAGTTAAATAAGCAAGATGACAATATACAGCCTTGACATACTCCTTTTCCTATTTGGAACCAGTCTGTTGTTCCATGTCCAGTTCTAACTGTTGCTTCCTGAACTGCATACAAGTTTCTCAAGAGGCATGTCAGGTGGTCTGGTATTCCCATCTCTTTTAGATACTGGTCCATTTTTCAGGCTATTTTTTTTTACCCCTTGGCCCAACTCTATTCTTTAATAAGCACTCAGAGCTGATGAATTCATTGCAAAGAATCCTGTTGTTCTGCTATTTCTCAAAGTTAAATGTTTATCAATTGTATTGATTACACCGTTGGCTCTTCCTAATTATGTACAAATGCATTAGATTTTACAGTGCTAATTCTGCAGTGTGATTTTCTTTCCTCTGTTGTTCTGGTGGAAAAATGTCTAAGCCTCTTGATTATTGACGGGAAAGACCATCTTTAAAGTGAATTTCTTACTCTACAATTTTGCTCACCTTATGATTTTGAGGGGGGTGTGGCGGGAAGGGAGGCATCTTACAATCTTATAGTCCCACTCCTGGCTAAGCAGCTGAAGTGAAAAACTCTTGCCTTGGAACTCTTGTTTCTGCATCATACCTACAGTTTACCATAATGACGAATATATAGGCAACCAGTCCAGGAGGTCAGGAAGGACATTAGAACATGAATATCTGTGCAAAAGAAAAACTCTGTAGTTTATCTGTACTAATCCCCATAACCACAGCATAAAAAAGTGAAAGTGAAAGTCGCTCAGTCATGTCTGACTCTTTGCAACCCCATGAATTACAGTCCATGGAATTCTCCAGGCCAGAATACTGGAATGGGTAGCCTTTCCCTTCTCCAGGGGATCTTCCCAACCCAGGGATCGACATTGCAGGCGGATTCTTTACCAGCTGAGCCACAAGGGAAGCCCCATAGCATAAAAAAGCATGGTTAAAAAACTGAAACAAATACAACCTGATCCAGAGTGCTTAACCTTCTGATTTTGTTTCCTTATCTGGGATATGGAGTAATAGTCCTCCCATCACAGGGTGATTATGAAGACCAGATGAGATCGCATGCATCCAGCACCTACCACTGGCTGGTCCATAGAAGGTGCTTACAAGATATTCATTTTCTCTTTCCTTCCAACACATGCTCACAGTCCACAAATTAGCTTTTTCTTAGCCACTATCATCAACCCTATTCCTTGTCAAATGAATGAATCCTCTGAAATACGCAGATATTTGTAACTGGTTAAGAAAGGGTACAGTTTAACCTACTGAGGACATACTCTCCTTTAATGATCATAGAATGAGCAGAAATTATAGGGGTGAAGTATGGAAGGGGGCTGGAATTTCCTTCTAAGAAGTCAGCATTTATGATCGACAAAAGCAACCCGTTCTGAAATGTTTGCTGTCTGGCTGGAGGTTGTATACAAGGGAAAGAAAAGACAGACATTATTAATGACTGAATCACCATTTTTCCCCCAGCAGGATTTAAGACACTGTAATTGAAGGGAATGACAATGCACTTCAGTATTCTTGCCTGGAGAATTCCATAGACAGAGAAGCCTGGCGGGCTACAGTTCGTGGGGTTGCAAAGAGTTGAACACAACTGAGTGACTAACAGACAGACAGAAACCATTTAAATTTTTATTTATTTTACTTTCCAGTTAAAAAATTTCCATCTGGTTCTCCTTTATGTCTTCTATTTCTTTCCTGAGATTTTCTACTTCTTTGCTGAGACTTACTATTTTTTTCGTTTCTTTCAATCACGTTTGTTAACTGCTTGTCAAAGTACTTTTCTAACGGCTGCTTTAAAACCCTTATAAAACAGTTTCAACATCTGTGTCCTACTGCTGTTAATGTCTGTTGATTGCCTTTTCTCATTCAAGTTGAGACTTTGCTGGTTCTTGGTATGGCACATAATTTTTTTTTATTGCATCCTGGACATTTTGGTATTATATCATGAGATTCTGTATCTTGTTTAAATTTTCTGTTTTAGCAGGACTTTCTGACACTGTTCTGGTGGGGAAAGGGAGATGTCACTTGTTTATGACAGGTAGGGGTGAAAGCCTAGGATTCTCACTTGGCCTCCATTGACAGCTGGGGGAGGGAGGCCTCATTACTGTTGTGGGGGAGGGAGGAAACCCAGTTTCCCCTTGAGTTCTCTGCTGACACCACACTGGCTGAGAGAAGGAGGGACACTTCAATGCTGTTGTTACAGATATCGCAGGGAACAAGGACAAAAGTTATGGCTCTCCGACACCATCTTGAAGGGGGATGGTGGAAGGCACCCCTTGTCACAGCTGGAGGAGGGGGGTAGAAGTGAAAGCTTCCCATGTGGTCTTTATTGATGACTAGTCCTGATGCAATGGGTTTTTGGGGGTGTTTGGCTAGAGAAAGGCAGTTTTTTGTTGTTTTGGATTTTAAAAGAAATTTGCTTACTTGGCTGCACTGGGTCTTCGTTGCAGCATGGGGGATCTTCAGTTGCACGTCATGTCATGTGGGGTCTAGTTTCCTGACCAGGGACTGAACCCAGGCTCCCTGCACTGGAAGTGCAGAGTCTTAGCCACTGGACCATCAGAGAAATCCCTGGAGTAAGGCAGTTATTATTTGAAGGTCTTCTGTCTTGCTAGACTTCTTCTTTGTATATAGACAGCAGGCATTTCTCGGTGCTTTTATAGTCTTTGCCTGTTAACATGGACAGGTTGGCAACTTCTCAGTGTTCAGTCTAAGACCTCTCAGCTGAAAAGTGAACCCGGGGAACTCACTGCTGAGTTTTTCCTCAGGTCTCAAGATCTCTAGCTGGTCTGTTCTATTCTCTCCACCTTTTAGAGTCTAATGTACAGTGGTCAGAGCTTTTGGTTGTTCTTAATTGAGAGGACTGGTTCCAAATAGGAAAAGGAGTATGTGAAGGCTATATATTGTCACCCTGCTTATTTAACTTATATGCAGAGTACATCATGAGAAATGCTGGGCTGGAAGAAGCACAAGCTGGAATCAAGATTGCTGGGAGAAATATCAATAACCTTTGATATGCAGATGACACCACCCTTGTGGCAGAAAGTGAAGAGGAGCTAAAACGCCTCTTGATGAAAGGGAAAGAGGAGAGTGAAAAGGTTGGCTTAAAGCTCAACATTCAGAAAACAAAGATCATGGCATCTGGTCCGATCACTTCATGGGAAATAGATGGGGAAACAGTGGAAACAGTGTCAGAGTTTATTTTGGGGGGGCTCCAAAATCACTGCAGATGATGACTGCAGCCATGAAATTAAAAGATGCTTACTCCTTAGGAGGAAAGTTATGAGCAACCTAGACAGCATATTGAAAAGCAGAGACATTACTTTGCCAACAAAGGTCTGTCTAGTCAAGGCTATGGTTTTTCCAGTGGTCATGTATGGATGTGACAGTTGGACTGTGAAGAAAGCTGGTGTTGGAGAAGACTCTTGAGAGTCCCTTGGACTGCAAGGAGATCCAACCAGTCCACTCTAAAGGAGATCAGTTCTGGGTGTTCTTTGGAAGGAATGATGCTGAAGCTGAAACTCCAGTACTTTGGCCACCTCATGTGAAGAGTTGACTCATTGGAAAAGACTGATGCTGGGAGGGATTGGGGGCAGGAGGAGAAGGGGACGACAGAGGATGAGATGGCTGGATGGCATCACTGACTCGATGGACGTGAGTTTGAGTGAACTCCTGGAGTTGGTGATGGACAGGGAGGCCTGGCGTGCTGTAGTTCATGGGGTTGCAAAGAGTAGGACGTGACTGAGCGACTGAACTGAACTGAATGGAGAGGAATAGAGACAAGTGGGTCCATTCTACTTTGCATCAGAAACGGAAGCAATCAGCCATTTTAAATTCCTTTTGACTCTAATTTGCATGTGAACGCAAGGGAAAAACTGCTGAAAACAAAAGAACTGATTACTTTTCATTTGGTTCTTTTTCTTTCCACCTGCGTTTCCTAAAACTGTGTGTTTTTGCTTTAATCCACGTCTGCCTCAGCTCTCATCTGCATGAGCTGTGTCTGGGGACCTGGGACAGAGTGGATGATATTATGAAGCGGTTCAACCCTTAATTGAGAACTTTGAAATTTGGGGCTCTGGGTAACTATTTTACTATTATTATTTTTAAAATGTTTATTTATTTTATTTTTTTCTCTGCTGGGTCTTCATTGCTGCATGTGGGCTTTCTCTAGTTATGGCGAGTGGGGCCTTCTCATTCCAGTGGCTTCTTTTGTTGGGGAGCACAGACTCTAGGGCACTCAGATTTCAGCAGTTGAGGCTCGTGGCCTTGAGAGCAGGCTCAATAGTAGTTGTGGCACACGGGCTTAGTTGCTCTGAAGCATGCGGGATCGTCCCTGACCGGGGGTTGAACCTGCGTCCCCTGCATTGACAGGTGGATTCTTAACCACTGGACCACCAGGGAAGCCCTGGAGAACTGTTTTAAATGCTAATCTGTGATGACGATAATCAAGTGATTTGTTCAAAGCATATAGTGGGTGCAAGGTGTGGGGCAGAAGAGTTACCAGAAGCTGAGGGTGAGGGGAAGCTAGCACCTCAGTGTGCAGAGCTGGGCAGTGACTAGTGAAGCGAGGCTGAGCCCTGGGGCTTAGCCTAGTGGGCCCCCTCCAGCTCACTCATCTGCTTCTGGGTAGAACTCGCAGGAAGTTTTACTGAACTGACAACTCTTACAGACCTATAATTTTCAAGACTCTATGTGCGAGCGAGCTCAGTCACTCAGTCGTGTCCAACTCTTTGTGACCCCACGGACTGTACCCGCCTAGGCTCCTCTGTCCAGGTGATTCTCCAGGCAAGAATACTGGAGTGGGTTGCCATTTCCTTCTCCAGGGGATCTTCCCGACCCAGGGATCGAACCTGCATGTCCTATGTCTCTGGCATTGGCAAGAGGGTTCTTTACCACAGAGCCACTGGCGAAAAAGACATCTCAGACACTATCCTTGCTCTCAAAAAGCACATGGTCCAGAAACTTCTCACTCAGTGAATTCTTCCCTCTTACACTCTGCTACACTCACAGGTCCAGACCTCACACGCCCTTTCGGTGAGTCTCCTAAGGGCTCCTACCAGAGGGAAGAAACATTCAGAACCAAAATGAAATCAAACAGAACCAGGAGAGAAGAGCCTCCGCTGGCTCCGGGAGCAAGCAGTAACCTGACTTCTGCACAAGGTGTGCCCAGGTGACTTGCCCATCCTTGGGCGGCTGCCATGACACATTCCGCATGCCTGACGCTGCCAGGGGAGAACCAGGCAGCCCGGTACGGCTTTCCTACTCAGAGAACATCTGGCTCAGCGGGCAGGGTATCCTCTATGCAGCCAGCACAGTCAGGGCTCAGCTCATTGTGATCCTCAGCTTGCCTGGGCAGTGACACTACCTTCAGCCCCCAGCGAGCAGCAGAACCAGGGACAGAATAACATGCTCAGGAGAAATGTCCTCAGAGTCCTCAGCGTCGGGCTGCTGCTGGTCTTCGCTCTCAATCTCCTCCTGATATTTTACACCAAGAGGACTGTGCAGGAGCTGGTCCTGGGGGATCGCCAGAATAAGCTGCATTTTGTTCCGTCTGAACTTAACTGGACAGTGATGGACAGACTCTCTCGACTAGAGGCGAATTTGCAGCATCTGAGTAAGTTGACGGCACTGACATGGAGGGGACAGTGTGTGTGCCTGTCTGTGCTTGTGAGTCTGTGTTTAGAGGCACAGAATAAAGAGGTGTGGAGGGAAAAAGGGGGAGAATTGGTGGGACTCAGAGCCAGCATCTGATGGAGGGGAACAGGCTGTGTGTGTGTGTGTGTGTGTGTGTGTGTGTACCTCAGGGCGGGCACACACACCCTGGTGAAGTCTGTGCAGAAAGAGCCCCCTGGCTGATGTGCCCTACATGCCAACCTCTTTTTTAAACTGAGTTATAGTTGGCATACGCAGCTGCTGCTTAGTTGCTCAGTCGTGTCCGACTCTCTGCCACCCCCATGGACTGTATCCCTCCAGGCTCCTCTGTCCATGGAATTCTCCAGGCTAGAAGACTAGAGCGGGGTGCCATGCCCTCCTCCAGGGGATCTTCCCGACCCAGGGATAGCACCTGTTTCTTCTGAGTCTCCTGCCTTGGCAGGCAGATTCTTTACCACTAGCACCACCTGGGAAGCCCAATTCAGTCCAGTCACTCAGTTGTGTCCAACTCTTTGCGACTCCATGGACTGTATGCAGCACGCCAGGCCTCCCTGTCCATCACCAACTCCCAGAATTTACTCAAACTAATGTCCACTGAATCAGTGATGCCATCCAACCATCTCATCCTCGGTCGTCCCCTTCTCCTCCCGCCTTCAATCTTTCCCAACATCAGGGTTTTTTTCAAATAAGTCATAAGATTACATTAATTTCATGTGTAGGACATAAGGGTTCAATATTTGTATATTTCATGAAATGGTCACAAAATAGATCTGATTAACATTTGCTGTCTCACATAGTTCTACATTTTTTCCTTGGGATGAGGACTTTTGAGATTTACTCTGTCACCAGCTTTTAAACGATAGAGCATTATTGACTATAGTTGCCACACTATACATTATATCTCCAGGATTTATTTATTTTATAACTGGGAGTGTATAGCTTTTGACCTTCTTTGTACACTTTGCTCACCCCCACCACCCTGCCTCTAGCAACCACTAATCTGTTCCCTGTATCTTTAAAATATATATATGTATATATATTTGACTGCACTGCATCTTGGTTATGGCATATGAGATCTTTGAGAATCTGTTTTCAGTTGCAGCATGCAAACCTCTTAGTTGCAGCATGTGAAATCTAGTTCCCTGACTAAGGATCAAACCAGGGCCCCTTGCACTGGGGGTGTGGAGTCTTAGCCACCAGACTGCCAGGGAAGTCCCTGTTGTTTGCATCTGTGAACTCATTTCCCCCCATTCGTTTTGGATTCCACACAGAAGTGAGACCCAGTAATATTTGTCTTTGGCTTTTTTCACTTAAGAGGATGCCCTCAGGGTCCAGCACATTTTAACCTCTTCCCAGGAATTCTGGGGTTTGTTTTTGAAACTCACCCTGAAACTCTACCTCCTGTGAATTTCTTGTATCTTGGCGTCTGCTTCCAGTGAAGGCAGGAGTCATGGGCTTCCCGCATGATAAGAATCTCATGCTCATGCCCTCGGGGAGAGAGGTCTGGAATGTGAGAGCAGAGAATTGACTGCTCAGAAGTGTGGCTGTGTGCCGGTGGACCTGGGTGGTGGGGAGTGTCTTTTTTTTCTGTTTAATTAAAAAAAAAGATTATTTAGTTATTTGGCTGTTTTACGTTCCAGCTGCGGTGTGCAGAATCTCTGATCCACATCGCAGCACGCAGGACCTTTAGTTATGACAGGCGATACCTTTTAGTCACGGCGTGTGAAATCGTTTCCAGACTAGGGATCAGACCCAGGCCTCCTGTATTGGGAGTGCAGAGTCTTAGCCACTGGACCACCAGGAAATTTCCTCTTTTTAATTTTTTTAATTTTTATAGAATTTTAAAGGTTATTTTTCATTTACATTTATTATAAAATATTGGCTATACTCCCCATATTGTACAGTACATACACGAGCCTACGTTACATCCAGTAACAATCTGTGCCTCCCCTTGCCCTACTCTTGTGTTGCCCGCAAACACTGGCAACCGCTAGTGTGTTCTCTATATCTGTGAGCCTATTTCTCTTTTCTCTTTTGTTATATTCACTAGTCGATTGTATTATTTTTTAGATTCCGTGTAAAGTGATGTCATACAGTACTTGTCTTTTTCTGTCTGACTTATTTCACTTAATATAACAGCCTTGGGGAGTGCCTTTTTTAAAAAATAATTATGTTCATTTGTTTCTTTTAGTTATTTTGGCTGCACTGGGTCTTTGCTGTTGCAGTCAGTCTCTAGTTGCGGAGAGCAGGGGCTACTCTCCAGCGGCAGTGCACAGGCTTTTCATTGCAGTGGCTTCCCTTGTTGCAGAGCACGGGGTCTAGGACACCCAGGCTTCAGGAGTTTCAGCCCATGGGCTCCGTAGTTGCAGTACCTGGGCTCTAGAGCACAAGCTCAGTAGTTGTGGTGCACACATGGGCTTAGTTGCTCCACTCCACGTGGAATCTGCCTGGACCAGGGATCGAACCCATGTCCCCCTGCATTGGCAGGAAGATTCTTAACCACTGGACCACCAGGGAAGCCTAGGGAGTGTCTTTTAAAAAACAAGGACTGAGCCTTGTCAGGTTCAGGGTGAGACAGAGGGATAGATGGAAGGTCAAACAGGAGGAGAAAAAGGAAGGGTGGAAATCAGAGAAGGAGAGATGGAGAGGGGACAAGAGAGGAGAAAAGAGAGGAGCACAGAAAAGGAGCCCAGAGTGAAAATGTCCATGGCAGAGGGTGGAAGAATTGATAGGGAAGAAAAAAGGGAAAATAGATGAGGGGAGAGAGGAGGAGGCATGGAGCACGATTTCCATCCCCCATCACAAGACTCTTATGTTATTGTGGTGCAGATTTCTGGAAGGCAGTTTTCATAAAGTGAAAGTGTTAGTCACTCAGTCGTGTCCGACTCTTTGCAACCCCATAGACTGTAGCCCACCAGGCTCCTCTGTTCATGGGATTCTCCAGGCAAGAATACTGGAGTGGGTTGCCAGTTTCTTCTTCAAGGGCTTTTCCCAACTCAGGGATCGAACCTGGGTCTCCTGCTTTGCAGGCAGATTCTTTACCGTCTGAGCCACCAGGGAAGGTTTCTTAGGGGACGGTTCAGTTGATGAGTGTCTTGTGATGTGCTTTACCACTCTATGCCGTGGGCCTGGCTCAGAGAAATTAAATAGATGAGTGAGTGACTGAGTGTAGGAAGGAGAGAAGAGAGGACAGGCAGCTAGGGATGAAGAGAAGGCTGATCCAGGGGAAAGAGTTAGAGAAAACAGTGAAGATTGTCAGCTCCTGAGGCTGTGGCTTTGAGAACCCTTGGCTGGTGTGCACGTTGACTGTGCAAACGTTCCCAGGGCAATTTCACCAAAGGATGTGTGTGTACCTTGGCCATCACTGTCACTCCTTGGCTGAGCACGCAGACCACACCAGCTCTCTGGCTCACCCACCCTGTGTCAGCATCCTCAGGCCTTAAAATAGCAGGAGTTCTGCCAAGAGCCTGGCTAATCTTTCCTCCGGCTGGGACAGGATGTGCCCTGAGAAGCCATCCAGAGCCGTCAGGTTTATTTCCGTCTCTCTCTTTGCACAACCGGTTCCTCCTTGGCTTGTGGTTCTCTGCGCTCCACACGTTCTAGACACTCTGAAATGACGTGGTGTCAGGGACTCCCTACCCGCGGAGATGAATTTCAAAATGTTTTCTGGACCCCCGTTTCCAGATCACAAATGCCTTTCTTTCCGGAAGGGCTTGCTGAAATGGAAAGCTGGTTCGATGACCCCTCCATCTGGTTGCTCCTTACCTCCAAGAAGACTGAATAAAATCATGACAGTAAGGACACCTGAGCAAATTATGAAGTCTGTGAAGAGCCAAAGCAAACACAAACTGATAATCATATCCCTATTGTGGGAGAGCTTGATAACTCTACACCAGTGTTCTGGAACTTCCCTGGGGGTTCTTAAAAGGCCCCATCAGAGTGACACACTTGGGTGTGTCCCCTTTGGGTCTTGGAGAGTTTCAGTGTAAGTCATGTGGGTGGTCTAGTAACACAGTCTCCAGCCCGCTGGGTTCTGTGCTTCCCTCGTCAAAATTTCCCACTGACAGCAATGAATGAGAGCGGAAGATCAGATAACCCCCAGAGAGGAGTGTGAAAATTGAAAATGTTAGTTGCTCAGTCATGTGCGACTCTTTGCCACCCTGTGGACTATAGCTTGCCAGGCTCCTCTGTCCACCAGATCCTCTGGGCAAGAATACTGGAGTGGGCTGCCATTTCCCTCTCTAGGAGATCTTCTAGACCTAGGGACCAAACCCAGGTCTCCTGCATTGCAGGCAGACTCTGTACCATCTGAGCCACCAGGGAATCTCCAAAGAGGAGTAATAAGGGAGTTTAAAGGCCCAAGGAATCCAAGGCCGTTCTGTGATCCCCGTGCTTAGCATAGAAGAGTTTGAATCAAAATATGATTTGATTTGGAATACTGTGAAAATCTCGCTCCCATTTTTATTTTCTGCCTGAGCAAATATGAGAGCTAGTCCCCAGGAGCCTTCTCTGAAAGATCCTCCATTTATTTTTCTTTCCGGGTTTGCTTTGACCATCCTCTTTCTGTCTCATAGGCACTTCTGTGGTTGACTCTCCTCATTCACGGGCCAGGTTGAGGTCACCTTCCAAAAATACCCTCCTCCCACTTGTAAGGTTTTCCTGCATCCCTCTTAGGGGCTGGGCATGTAGCTGAAATTCTGCCCAAGTTTTGCACACCAAACCGTGCACTGTGGTGTGGGGCTGCCTCTGCCCAGAGGGGTTCGCACAGCAGGACCGTCCTCTCCTGAAGCTGGTACCCCAGGGTTGCAATCATCTGAAAAAGGGATTCTCTCTTCTAACTTGCAGGATGGTACTACATGAGCTAGAGGTGATCCCATCTATTTGATTGGAGTTTAGTGTGTGTCTAAGGGAGGACTGGGGCTTCCCTGGTGACCAGGTGATAAAGAATTGCCAGCCAGTGCTGGAGACGCAGGTTTGATCCCTGGGTCAGGAAGATCCCCTGGAGTAGGAAATGGCAACCCNGGGAGGGAGGTTAAGCAAGTCCCTCTGGTGGAGCGCCTTTGAACTGAAGCCATTGGGTGGGTATTTTCGGGGGCTTTGAAGAGCTTAGGTGCTTTATGTCTTAAAGCAGAAAAAAACTCTGCATGAGAGAGGCAAAGTGATAGGCAAGCAATTTATTAGAATAGGAATTGAGAGTCCCTTTATTAGAATAGAATTGAGAGTCACTGCAAGGAGATCAAGCCAGTCCATCCTAAAGGAAATCAACCCTGAATATTCATTGGAAGGACTGATGCTGAAGAAGCTCCAATACTTTGGCCACCTGAGGTGAAGAATTGACTCACTGGAAAAGACCCTGATGCTGGGAAAGATTGAGGGCAGGAGGAGAAGAGGGTGACAGAGGATGAGATGGTTGGATGGTGTCAGACTCGATCGACATGAGTTTGAGAAAGCTCCGGGAACCCTGGCATGCTACAGTCCATGGGGTTGCAAAGAGTTGGACACGACTGGACAAATGAAATGAACTGAGCTGAACTGATTAGAATAGGATGCTTGAGAGGCTTAGAGTGGGCAGGCCAGAGGGTGCTTCTGTAAGACCTTAGTGGGCTACAGTTTAATAATCAAAGGAAAAGTGGGGAGGGGGAGAAGACCTTCTTCCTCATTCTTGAGTAGATGTCATGCTTCCATCATCAGCCCCTTCTCCAGGTTGGGTAGGGAAGCTTTCTTGTCCATCCACGGTCAAGCCAGGACTGTCATGGCACTATGGGAAAATTATTCCAGGTCTCAGTACAGTGAGTGCCTTTCACTTTGAAATGTCACCTTTCCATAAACTACTGTTTTGATGTGTGGAGAGAGCATGTCCTAAGGATCATTAACCGGTTGAGCTCACTGGGCAGGATGTGGGGCTCATGCCACCATTGTTTCATTGTTTGAGGGGCATGTCTCTCACTTCTGTTGCATGGATTTGTGGCTGAGGAAGCCTGCTTGCTTCTGTGGTTAAGCAAACCTCCTTTCTTAAGTGACCCTTAGCTTACAGAGGTCTCCCATATTTTTTTTCTACTTACACCCCACTAGTGGGATTAACTATTTAATCACCTACTTGGTCCCTTTACTCTGTCCCTATCACCTTGATTAACATTTTGGGGTTGAATGCTGAGGAGTATCATAGTCAATGTTGGACTTGGGAAATACTGATCAGTTAACTCTAGCTTTCATTCAATCAAAAGTTCCCAAGTATGCCTCCTGCCAGTGTCTCTGTCCCCAAAGTGACAGCACCCCACCCCCCACCCCCAGGAAACTCTCTAAGACCAATGGGTAGGTCTGCCCAGGCTCCTATTAAATGACTGCTTTTTCTCTGGGTCCTGGTGTCTGTGAGATTTTGTGTGTGTGTCCTTTAAAAGCGAAATCTCTATTTCTCCCAGCCCTTTGGGACTTCAAAATTAAGCCTTTCTGGTCTTCAAAGCCAAATGCTGTGGGGCTCATTTTCCTGGTGCCGGACCCCTGGGCTGGGGAATCCTACATGCAGCTCAGAACTCTCACTCCTGGAGGAGAACCTCTGTAATATAATCATTCTCCAGTTTGGGGGCCTCCAATTTCTTTCTTTGGCTGCGCTGGGTCTTAGTTGCAGCACATGGGATCTGACTACAGGTCAAACCCAGGTCCCTGGACCACCAGGGAGGTCTGTCCAGTTTTGTGATGCCTTTAGCTGTGGAAGGTCTTTTCTGGTCTTTGTTACCCATGGTTGCTCTGTGGATGGTAGTGATGTCGGTGTGCTCGAGAGAGAGAGGGTGATCTCGGGCTCTTTGTATTCCACCATCTAGGGTTATTCCAAACGTCCTTCTGGTTTCACTGAAGGAAGGAGTCAGAAGACTGTTGTAACAGCCCTTTACTTATCACGAAAGCCTGACTGTCCTCTTTCCTCAGCTGACACTTCCCTGCCGATCTCAACACACTCTCTCCCTCCTTATAGGCCTTGCCATGGCCATCCATTCACAGTCTTCATCTCTGCCCCAAGTCCTGCTGTCACCTGGGTCCCTGCAGCATCCTGTGGTTAACCCATCCAATCCCTTGGCCTCCCCCTCTGTAAAGTCCTTTACCTGCCTCCTGCCTCACACTTTCGCAGTGTGCTCTGGGCATTGTCTTTCTCCCGAACTGCTCCCCTTGAAAATGACAAATGCATGCTATCTAGCCCTGACCACAACCTCAGGACTCTGGAGCAAGCTCCTTCAACTTCTCCATAATGATACCATCTCTCCGGGTCTTCTCTTGCCAATATCTACAACTCCTTGCACACTTGTTCTGTTGCACCCCCCTAAAAGTCTGGGGAGAAAAGCATTTCAAGGAAATGTGGATGAGAAAGTAACGCCCGGGGAGCTAACAACTGGCTGAGATGTTTTCTCCCCTGCCCTTCATTTGCAGAACATACTATGAAGCTGGCTACGAAGAAATCAGAAGATGGGACTGGCACGCTGGCAACAGTGAAAGACGAAAAGCATCCTTTTCCAGATACAGCTCACACCAGGGAGGGTGGCTTCTTCAAGGAAAATCCCCACAAAGTACTCTTCCCAGACTCAGGACTTTTCAAGAAGTGGGGTAGGGACCTTTCTGAGGCTCAGCAGAAAGAGGCTGAGGACCTCTTCCAGAAGTTTGGCTATAACGTGTACCTCAGTGACCGGTTGCCCCTGAATCGTACCCTCCCAGACACTCGAGATTCCAGGTAAGATGGACCAAGGCAGGCTTCTTAGGGACTTCGATGTAGCTTGAAGACAAGCTTTGGGAGGTGGCTTAAATGGTAAAGAATCTGCCTGCGATGCAGGAGACCCAGGTTCAATCCATGGGTCGGGAAGATCCCCTGGTAAGGGGAATGGCTATCCACTCCACTATTCTTGCCTGAAGGATTCTATGGACAGAGGAGCCTGGTGGGTTACTGTCCATGGGGGTTGCAAAGAGTTGGATACAACTGAGTGACTAACATTTTGAGAGCAGCAGAAGTCAAGGGTTGAAAAGAAGGGTGGGAGTGTGAGAAATTTGCGAGGAAGTGGGTCAGGGTGTAGAAAGTTCTGGAAGACTGACAGAACAGAATTCTTGACTTTAATCCATTTTATAATGGCAGCTCTGAGAAGATAACTGGCTGATTTAAGTATTTACAGCCCCTCAGAGCTGAACAGAGGTATCAAAGAAACACAGATCCTTGAGAATTCTGATAGGATGGGTCTAACTCATAATTCTACAGATGAAGAAACTGAGGCTGAGGGAGAAACAACTTGGGCAAGTTGAAGGAAGTTAACAGTGCTACTCTTCTCCCTGATGTTTCTCTCAAAGTCTCTGCTTGGACTTCTCTTTATTTATTTAAAAAAATATTTACTTATTTGGCTCTGCTGAGCTTTCTTTGCACTATGCAGGATCTTTAGTTGCAACATGTGGGAACTAGTTCCCTGACCAGGGATCAAACCCAGGGCCCCTGCTTTAGATGCACAGTCTTAGCCACTGGACCACCAGGGTCTTATTAATTTTAACTTAAAGAAACTGTCCTCTCTCCTTCTGTTTTCCCTTCTTATTTTTTTCTCATTCCCCCTCTCCTTAGTAAGTTTTTTCTGCCTCCTTAATAAGTTTTAAAAATAACAGTTTTTGAAGATAAATTCACATACCATACAATTACTAAAGTGTATGCTTTAATGATATTTAGTTTATTCATCACCATTATCAATTTTAAAACATTTTCACCTCTTCCAAAAGAAAACTTACCCATCCTAACAGGCTCTCCCCATCTGCCTACAACTTTCTCATCCTTAGGCAACCACTAATTTACTTTCGGAGAAGGCAATGGCACCCCACTCCAGTGCTCTTGCCTGGGAAATCCCACGGACGGAGGAGCCTGGTAGGCTGCAGTCCAGGGGGTCGCTAAGAGTCGGACACGACTGAGCAACTTCACTTTCACTTTTCACTTTCATGCATTGGAGCAGGAAATGGCAACCCACTCCAGTGTTCTTGCCTGGAGAATCCCAGGGACGGGGGAGCCTGGTGGGCTGCCGTCTATGGGGTCGCACAGAGTCGGACACGACTGACGCTACTTAGCAGCAATCTGCTTTTTGTCCCCATGGACTTGCCTCTTCTGGACATTTTGTATGAATGGAATCGTATAGCATGGGGTCTTCTGAATGTAGCGTAATGTTTTCAAGGGTCATTCGTGTTATAGCATTCATCACTACTTCATTTGTCACTATCGTTCCTTTTATGGTAAAATAAAATTTCGTTGTCCACCTCTTCACCTGTTTACCAGTTGGTGGACATTTGGATTATTTCTACTTTTTGACTACTCTGAATAATGCTGGTTTGAACATTTATGTACAAGTTCTTGTGTGGACATATGTCTTCATTTTTCTTGGTTATACCCTAGGAGTAGAATTGCTGGACCATATGATGACTCTATATTTAAACTTCCAAGGAACTGCCAGACTGTTTTCCAAAGTGGCTGTATCATTTTATATTCCCTCTAGCAGCATATGAGAGTTTTGATTTTTTAAACATATTTATCAAGATTTGTTTTTGTTTTTTGATCATAGCCATCTTAGTGAGTGTGAAAGTGCAAAGCACCAGTCACTCAGTCGTGTCTGACTCTTTGCAACCCCATGGACTTTATAGTCCATGGAATTATCCAGGCCAGAATACTGGAGTGGGTAGCCTTGCCCTTTTCCAGGGGATTTTCTCCACCCAGGAATCAAACCCAGGTCTCCTGCATTGCAGGCGGATTCTTTACCAGCTGAGCCACAAGGGAAGCCCAAGCGGTATACAATTGTAGTTTTGATTTAAATTTCTCTGATGTCTAATTATGCTGAATATTTTTCATGTGTATACAGGCCATTTGTATATTTTCTTTGGAGAAATGTCCATTTAGACAGTTTCTACTTTTAAGAAGGCATTTGTCTTTTCTTTATTGAGTTGCAAGTGTTTTTTAATAGGAATTTGCCAATTTAACCTAAGTTTTAAAATTTGTGGGTGGATAGTTGTTTATCGTATTTCCTATTTTCTAATTTTCCTTGTAATTTTTTTCTTTGACCCAATGATTACCTAAGAATGTGTTCTTTAATTTCCACCTATTTGTGAATTTCTAATATCTTTCTCTTTTCATCTCTCATGCCACTTGGCTGCGATCAGAGAATCACACTTCGTATGAATTTAGTCTTAAAATTTATTGAGGGTTATTTTATGCTCTAGCGCACAGCCTCTCCCGGAGAATGTTGCGTGTACAGTTGAAAGCAATCTGCTGTTGTTGGGTAGACTGTTCTCGGACACCACTAGGTCTCTCTCAGTGACTGCAATGTTGTTTAAGTCTTACATTTCCTTGTTTGTCCTTTTCTTTTTAAAGACATTTCTTTATTCTATTGTTTTGGCTGTGGTGGGTCTTGGTTTTTGCACACAGGCTTTCTCTAGTTGCAACGAGCAGGGTCTGCTCTTTCTTGTGTTTGGGGTTCTCGTTGCGGTGGCTTCCCTTGCTGTGGCGCACAGGCTCTAGGCACACGGGCCTCAGTAGCTTCAGCGTGTCAGTTCAATAGTTTCAGCTTATGGGTTCGAGAGTGCTGGTTCAGTAGCTGTGGCATGTACTTCATTGCTCCGAGGCATGTGAGGTCTTCCTGGAACAGGGACTGAACTGGTGTCCCTTGCATTGCAAGGTGGGTTCTTAACCACTGGACTACCAGGAAAGCCCTCCTTGTTTATCCTGTTTTTAGTTGTTGTATGGGGCTTCCCTTGTGGCTCAGACAGTAAAGAATCTGCCTGCAATGCCGGAGACCTGGGTTCGGTCCGCGGGTGGGGAAGATCCCCTGGAGAAGCAAATGGTAACCCAGTACAGTATTCTTGCCTGGAGAATCACATGGACAGAGGAGCCTGGCAGGCTACAGTTCATGGGCTTGCAAAGAGCTGGACACGACTGGGTGACTAACACTTTCCTTGAAAGTAGGGTGTTGAAATCGCCAGTGATCATTGCTGATGGTCCTACCCCCTTCAGCCTGTCAGGCTTTGTTTCGTGTATTTCGGTACTCTGTTGCTAGGAATATATGTTTAAAATTGGTATATCTTCCTGATGGTTATATCCTTTTATGGTTACAAAGTCTCTCCCTTTATAACTAGCAACATTTTTATTTTACCATCTATTTTGTCTGATATTAGTATAATCTCTTTAACTTGTTATGGTTGCTGTTTGCTGATATATCCTTTACTTTCAGCCTACTTGTATCTTTTGATCTAAAATGTTTCCTAAAGACAACATACAGTTGGACCTTTTTTTTAAAAAAAATGCAATCGGACAATATTTACCTTTTGATTGGGTTGCTTAATTCACCCACAATCATTGCTTGTATTGACATAGTTGGATTTGCCTCTGCCATTCGAGTTTTGTTTTCTAAAGTCTCTCGTGTTTTCTCTCTGTTCTTCCATTACTGCTTGTTTTTTACATTAAGTGGCTATTTTCTAATGTAACAGTACAATTCTTTAAATAATTTTTCAGTATATTTTTATAGTTGTTTTCTTAATGGTTGTTCTAGGGCTTGTCACATGCATCTTATCAGAGTCTATTTAGACTTATTTCAGTGAGATATAGGAAGATTATATTTATAGCTCTATTCCCTCTTCCTCCTTTTTTTCTATTATTTTTATACATATTTCAAATTGTATGTACAAACTCCAAAATATACTATTATAATTACATTACATAATTTTATGTCTATTAAAAAAGATGAGAAAAAAGGAGAGGAAGTATACATTTATAGTGTGTTATACTTATCTTATTTACCATGTCTGATTCTCTGCACTTATTCCTGTAGATTCAATTTACCATGTGGTGTTATTTCCTTACTTCAATCAGTTTTGCTCCCATCCATTTCTTTTGTGCTGTTTTGTCAAGTATATTAAATTGCTATATGTTATAGTCCCAATAATACAATTACATACACTTTAAAAAATGCAGTTGTTTTTAAAATTAGTTAAGAGAAGAAATATACTATCTTTTATAATTCACAGTTACTTTTACTGGTGCTCTTTCTTTTTGCCTCTGTGTGTATGTGTCTGTATTTGCATTACGGCCCAAGATCATTTGCTTTTAGCCTAAAAAGACTCACAGACTTAGAGAATAAACTTAGGGTTACCAGATGGGAAGGAAAGAGGAAGAGATAGTTAGGAAGTTTGGTCTTAACATGTATACGCTACTATATTTAACATAGGTAACCAGCAAGGACCTACTGTATAGCACAGGGAATTCTGCTCAATATTATGTAACCATCTAAATGGGAAAATAATTTGAAAAATAAGAGATAACTGAATCACTTTACTGTATACCTGAAGTTATCACAACATTGTTAATCAACTGTACTCCAATATAAAATAAAAAGTTAAAACATGTTAAAATAATAAAAAAACAAGTATAAAAAAAGAAACTTGTATTTCTTTTAAAGCAGCCTGCTACCAACAAATCCTCTCAATGTTTACTTGCTTTTCTTTCCTCTTTACATTTGAAAGATGTAAGATGCTTTGTTGACAGTCTTTTTTCTTTGGACAATTTCAGTATGTTCCCACTACCTTCTATTTTTTATTGTATTTGATGAGATGTCGACTCTTAATATCGTTGAGGGTCTCCTTGTATGTGGTGAGTCATTTTTCTCTGACCACTTTCAATAGTTTATCTTTGGCTTTCGGTATTTGGACTAAGGTGTGTCTGGGTGTGCGTCTCTGCATTTCTCCTACTTTCCTTGGAACCTGCCTCAATTTCATCATTTAAGTTTTTAGGGGTGTGGATAATATGCTGAGATCAGTGGGTAACTGACGCATTTTGGAGCTTTAAGGTTGAATTCTATAGAGATTAAGTCATGAAACTGCTTGTTAGAAAGTATTAGTGTGGACGCAAACTATGTCTGATTCAAGTACCCTTCTATACTTGAATAACATGAGTCATGTCTGCTGTATACAAATCAAATGAGTGCTCTTCCTTCCTGCTGACCATAAAAACAAAAAAAATCCATGTGGCTCCGACGGATGGATTCCAGAACTAAGGCATCCTGGAAACCACCACGCTTTGAGAACTATAGGAAGACCACTTCCTAGACTTTTTAAATTTTATTTTATTTACTGTTTATTTTTGACTGTGCTGTGTCCTCACTGCTGCTTGAGGGCTTTCTCTAGTCGCGACAAGCTGGGACTATTGTTTGTTGCGGTGCGTGGGTTTTTCATTGCGATGGCTTCTCCAGGTGCAGAGCGCAGGCTCTAGAGCCCTGGATCAGCAGCTGTGGGACATGGGCTTAGTTGCTCTGCAGCATATAGAATCTTCCGGCATCAGGGATCAGACCTGTGTCCCCTGCATTGGCAGATGGATTTCTGTCCACCAGGAAAGTCCTCCTTGGATTTTCTCTGAGAAAGAAGTAAGTTAGTGTTTCAGAGCCATCACATAAATTATACAATAATATGAGGGTGGACCTTCTATGTCTGCTACTGCTGCTGCTGCTAAGTCACTTCAGTCACGTCTGACTCTGTGCGACCCCATAGACGGCAGGCCACCAGCAAGAAGCAAAGTGGTGGTCATCACTACTGGTTCCCCAGTTCTCTGGATGGTTGTCTGATACCAGAAACATGCCAGCCCTGGCAGTCTCCAAGTGCTCACATCCTCCCTTAACTTTCAGAAACCAGAGAAAGGCCATGCAGGGGAATCAATAAACTTGATTGAGTTTTAAGTAGATCCTGCATGCTCAGTTGCTTCTTTCATGTCCAGCTCTTTTCAAGTCCATGGACTGCAGCCTGCCAGTCTCCTCGTTCCATAGGATTCTCCAGGCAAGAATACTGGAGTGGGTTGCCATTTCTTCTTCCAGGCGATCTTCCTGACCTAGTATCAAACCCATGTCTCCTGTGTTTCATGCATTGGCAGGCAGATTCTGCACCACTGAGCCACCTGGGAAGCCCTAAGTACATATTAAGTTTCAACAAACAATTAAACACATGGAAAGGCAGGGCTTCAATAGTTAATCTTTAATAGGGAGTTCAGAAAAATGCCATGACCAGATTAGTTACAAAACTTGCAGGGCCCAGTACAAAATGAAAACGTGGGGCTTGTTATTTAAAAATTACTAAAAATGTATTTCAAGATGGTGACAGCAAATTATGAAATCGAGTTAATTCACAAGTGTCGGGACCTGTGTGATTGCACAAGTCACACACCCAGGAAGCTGGCCTTGCTGCCCACCTAACTTGCCTCAGGAAACCCCAATGTATCAATAAGATGTTTGGCAATTGTTGCATGTGTGCATATCAGTTTATTTTCTTGCCACAACAGCAGTTTCTGGCAAAGCTGTAATTTGCATACAACTTATCTTTCTAGCTCTAACATCTTGGATCTGGCTGTGGCGCTAGTGGTAAAGCAACTGCCTGCCAGTGCAGGAGACATAAGAGACATGGGTTTGATCTCTAGGTCAGGAAGATCCCCTGGAGAAGGGCATGGCAGCCCACCCCACTACTCTTTCCTGGAGAATATCATAGACAGAGGAGCCTGGCAGGCTACAGTCCATAGGGTCGCAAAGAGTCAGACATGACTTAAGCGACTTCGCACACACTTACAGCCCTAACATCTAGAAATTGCTACCTTATATATTTCTCCCTTTGCACCCTCCTGTTGCTAAGGGCGAGTGAGTGGATGTGGATGTGCAGAGTTGTGTCTGCCTCTCTGCGACCCCATGGACTGCAGCCTGCCAGGCTCCTCTGTCCATGGGATTCTCCAGGCAAGAATACTGGAGTAGGTTGTCATTTTCTCCTCCAGGGGATCTTTCTGACCCAGGGATTAAACCCACATCCACTGCCTCTCCTTCTTGACTGGTGGATTCTTTACCACTGAGCCACCTGGGAAGCCCACTAAGGTGAGGGGCAATTGTAATTCTATACTGGAAGTATTTGCTAAAGATTAATTCCTCCAGCTGTTAACCAACCAATAAATATTTTTTAGTATATTTTACTGCACTATCCAATATGGTAGCATCAGTCACATGTGGCTATTTAAATTAATTAACATTGGATTAAATTAAAAAGCAGTTTTTTTTTTTAAGTTTACATAGCCTTGTTATAATGTGGCTAGTGTAGATCACAATGGACAGCATACACAGAACATCTACATCACTGTAGGAAATTCTACTGGACAGAACTGGTCCACACATGCCAGTCAGGTGCTAGGAAACAAGGAGAAAGGAGAGATCCTTCTTGCAGACTTCTGTATGGTTTGAAATTCCCTGCATGGCCTTTTGGAGTCCCTTGATGTGTCTCCAGAGTCAATCTCAATTACTCTGCATTTCATCAATGTTGGAGTGGCAAGAAAAAGGAGGAACTGATCTGAGGAGAAAAGCTTAGTGAAATTCTTAAAAAAATTATTAAAAGTAGATTAATAATTGCCTATAGCTGTGGAGGAATGGGATTGGGGAGAAATGAAGAGATACGGCTAATGGATATGGGGTTTCTTTCTAGTGTGATGAAACTGCCCTAAAATTAGATGGTGGTGATGGTTGCCAAACTCTGTGAATATTATTAAAAAACAATGAATTGTGCAGTTTTAAATGGGTGACTTTTATTGTGTGTGAAATATATCTTGATGAGGGCTTTAAAAAAGAGTAAGCCTGCCGGGGTCCAGCCCAGGTGGATCCAGGGTTATTCGAAGGTGGGGACGGAGTCGGCATCCTTGGAAAATAAATATTTAATTACAGATATATAGAGAGATTAGAAACGGATAGTATAGTAGGAAAATTAGTGGAGAAAAAGAGGCTGAATAACTTGGTTTATATGGAATAGCATCCATGCTCCAGATGGGAATTCTGCCAGTAAAACAGAGAGCAAGAAAGAAACGACATGGGGGAATCAGTCTTTCCAGAAACTGATCCGATTTCTTTATTTTTGGGTTTGCTTATATATCTTTTGTTACACATAGGGATGAACACAGAGTCACACGGGGGTCAGCAGTCCTGGCCTTTGTCAATTCAGGTGCTTCACATAAATGTATAAAAAAAGGTCTTAGGGATTTTACATCATCTTCTGGCCATGAGACCTGCTGACATTCTATGATCCTTTCTTTCTGATAACCAAGAAAACTTATTTCTTCCAAGGGTGTTTTTTCTTAAACCAGGCACCACCCTCCAAATAAAGTCACGTTCCTATAGGGTGAGGGTGTAGTGAGTTACAATCAAGAAAGGAATTTATTTAACCCAAGGTTAACATGATTAATCTTAAAGGTTAATACTTATTTCTCCTATATGCTTAAAGGTTAATACTTATTTCTCCTATATGCTAGTTATATTCATTTTTAAGGGCAGGGAAGATGGAGATTTAGCAGCAAACATCAACCCAACAAATGAAAATCCCTTCACCAATGTTCCCCTTAAGATCTATTTAGTCTTAAGATAGTGATAAAGTTACATTGTTACATAGCAAGGACACAGTGATTTATAACAAAGTACAGTGATCTATTACAAAAGAGAAAATTCATTAACTCAAAAAGTCTAGTATTGCTAACCTTAAAACTACTATATTTCATTTTCTATATTGCAAATACATTGATTAATATATTCCCAGGTGCCTAAGGATATGGAGGCCTGGCGGCAGTCATTGACTCAACAATGAGAAAAGCCCTATGCTAATTAAGTCTTTAAAAATACTCCAAAACTCTCTGTGCTGTTTATGGTTGAGAGGTAGTAAATAATCATGTGCTAGTGGCAGGAGTATGGATAATCCTGTCACACAAGCTAGTCTGTCAGCAGAGAGGTTTGACCTGAGACACCCTTGTCACACCCAGGGCAGGGAATTAGCAGCAATTATTGGCACAACAAATGAAAAACCCTTCACCAACATAATTCCTAACCAACCCACTATACTAATAATTTCCAACTCCCCCAAAGAATTCGCCTTTAGTAAGTCTAAAACATCTCATGCCTCTCAGGTTGGGAGGCTGTAAACAATCACATGTGGCTGGACAAACCTATACAGGTGAGCTAGATAACCTTCAGAGGAGTCTGTAAGCTTAAACACTCTTGTCACGCCCAGGGATTTTTATTGCCTTGGAGCTGCACGTTAACTCCTTCTCCGAGAGAAATGGTTATGGGGGAGAGCCCCCCGTAAAGTCAGAGGTGTAGGAGAGAGCATAAAACAGACTCTGGTTTTGGGGTAGATGCTCGGGAACAGGGGGTTTCCTGAGGCTTGATCACGCCTTTGCGTATGCCAAGCCTCCTTCCTCATGACCTTTGCCATGGGCGGAGTTCCTCACGCTGGCTCCCGCTGGCATAAGCCAGTGCCTCTCATATGGTAAGCATTTACTAAATGTAAGCTGTGACATTTAAAACATGTGTCAAGCACACTTCTTTGGACAGTTTGCCACCTCTCTATAGTGGTGAAGCTGAGGGATGTGTCCAAATGATGGAAGGTCTGAGAACATGGGGAAAGGGAGGCAGAAAGAGGACTTCTGGCAAAGAAGCTACTTTGGGGCAGGGGAAGGAATGGGAATTCTTTGTGGGGCAGGTTGACTGTTCAAGGGGAAATGTCTACTGATGATTAATGAAAAATAAATGAAGTTTTTCCCCACAACAGGAGAACTTTGGACAAACAAATGCAAAATCTTTCTACTGTGATAAGCAACTGACAGTTTCCCTTCCTAACGAGTTTGAGAGTTGGTGAACTGACTGAATTATTATAACATCCTATGTAGTGAAGGGGGACTTCAGAGAACAATGTTTAAGTAATTAAAAGAGTGATATGGTTATTATAAAAGGTCTTTTACAGGTGTCACTGGAAGCGGTATCCTTCACAGCTCCCGTCTCTCAGTGTTGTCCTCATATTCATGGATGAAGCTCTGTCTGTCATCCAGCGAGCCATCACCAGCATCATCCAGAGGACCCCGCCTCGATTGTTGAAGGAGATCATCTTAGTGGATGATTTTAGCTCAAATGGTGAGTAACCTGATCAAGGAATAGTATAAAAATGACTGTGTATGGATTGTGCTAGGATAAAGGGGTTTTAGCTTAGCTTCCCAGGTGGCACGGTGATAAAGAATCTCCCTGCCCATGCAGGAGATGCAGGTTCGATCCGTGAGTCAGGAAGGTCCCCTGGAGGAGGGCATGGCAACCCACTCCAGTATTCTTGCCTGGAGAATCTCATGGAGAGAGGAGCGTGGGGGACAACAGTCCATAGGGTTGCAAAGAGTCAGACACTACTGAGCATGCACTCACACACACACACACACACACACGTGCGCGGACAGGAAGTTGGGTTTCTCATGGAGGGAAAAGGGAAGGACTGTTCATTGACTGTGCTGGGCACATTAATCTTCCCGTAGTCAAGATAGGGGATGATCCTCTTGGTCACACAGAAGAAGAAACTAAGAGAGGTCACACAATGTGCTCCAATCACGTAGTGAATCTGCAGTCAGTCAGACTGCAGGGAGAGAGGTGGGTCCAAAGGAAAACCCCAGATACCAGGAAGAGATTCAGAATCATCCCCAAGGAGGAAACCCCGATCTTCCTGGGTATTTAAGCCTGGAGAGAAGGGAGCTCTGGGTGCTAAGACTCTCCACAGTGGCTGGGTCTCTTGCTCAGGCCCTGCCCTCTCCCCCAACCTGGTCCACTCCCCGCTGAGATGACACAGGGAGAAGTGGAAGGCAGTGCACTTTAGTCTTCACTTTATGGAATCTCAGTTCCTCCCTTACAAGCTCTGTCCCTTGAGTAACTTACTTCTCCACTAGTTTCCTTATCTGCAAAGCACAGATGTTGAGAATAATCATGATCTCATGGACTAGAGTGAGAATTAAAGAGGTAGCAATAGCAGTTAACATCATTTATTCTAAATACCTATGTTCATTAACTATTTGAAGCCAAAGAAAGTTCTAGGCTGTTCCAGACCCTATGTATAACCCATTCTGCTAAATTGGGTCAGGAACCCATTTGTGTATTCCAAGGGGATAATTTGTTTGGGAGGGCGTGGCAGAGGGAACTGTTGGTCATTCTTTGACTGGTGTCATTGGGGCAGCAATCACCTTCTCTCTCAGTAACCATGGAAACAGCAGCCAGTTTGAGCCTGCACTGAATTATGTATCGTGTTACAATCTTTTTTGTGTTTTAAATTGAGGAAAATGATCGGAAGTCTCTACCACATCAGCTGCAGGAGAAGCTTACTACTCATGAGACTTTAGGTGGTGGCGAGTCTCTCAGTTACTTCATGTCTCCAGTGTCACCATCTGTAAAATAATAGTGCCTCCTCACAGGGCTGTTGGGAATTAACACATGTAGAGTCCTCAGCCCAGGGCTTGTCCCTAGTAAATGTTAGCTAGCGTAATTCTCCTTGTCCTCACCATCAATAGTAGTAAGATTGAAATGCTACACATTGACATGAGAGGTGTACCCACTTCCTTTGTCCCCCCTTGATATGAAGCTTAATTTGCATCAAGTCAAATATTTCAAAGGTCAACGGATTTAATCCAAGTTTTTTAAAAAATGATAGGAATGCATAGACATATTTTTTAAAGCAGAGGAGAGAGAGAAGAAACTGTGAACAGTGTGGAATAGCAAATCTTGTTTGTATATTTTGGAGATTGTTCAGTCATTCAGCTGTGTTTGACTCTTTGTGACCCCATGGACTGCAGCACACCAGGCTTCCCTGTCCATCACCATCTCCTGTAGCTTGCTCAAACTTTTGTCCATTGAGTCGGTGATGCCATCCAACCATCTCATCCTCTGTCATCCCCGTCTCTTCCTGTGTTCAATCTTTCCTAGCATCAGAGTCTTTTCCAGTGAGTCAGATCTTCACATCAGGTGGCCAAAATATTGTAGCTTCAGCCTCAGCATCAGTCCTTCCAGTGAATATTCAGGACTGATTTCCTTTAGGGTTGACTGGTTTGATCTCCTTGCGGTCCAAGTTACCCTCAGGAGTCTTCTCCAGCACCACAGTTCAAAAGCATCAGTTCTTTGGTACTCAGCCTTCTTTATTTTGGGGATAAACTTGTTAGATAGAAGCTGAAAAGCAGATTCATCTGGGCATTCCATCCCAGTTGAGCCTCAGCAGGTCCAAAGGGAATATCTAAAAGAAGATGAAACAATTTCAGTTGTTTATGCGCTCTCCATAAAGTCTTGAGAGTTTAGCTGTGAAGACAATGTTCCGGGCTGTATCTGCAATGTCTGTCCATCAGCAACCCTACGTTAGTTAGGTCAGGTGTGTCCCATTCATTAAAAAAAAAAACAAAAAACTTTTATTGGAGTATAAGTTCTCTATAATGTTGTGTTGGTTTCTACTGTACAGCAAAGTAAATCAGCTATATCCCCTCTCTTCTGAATTTCATTCCCACGTAGGTCACTGCAGAGCACTGAGTTCCCTGACCCAGGGATCGAACTCATGTCTCCTGCATTGCAGGCAGATTCTTTACTGTCTGAGCCACCAGGGAAACCCCAGGTTCTCATTAGTTACCTATTTTATACGTAGGGTCATAGTGCATATATGTCAATCCCAATCTCCCAGTTCATCTCACCCACACTTTCTCTCCTTGGTGTCCATGTTTGTTCTCTATCTGTGTCTCTATTTCTATTTTGCAAATAAGATCATCTGTGTCATTTTTCTAGATTCCACATTATGTGTTCATATGATATTTATTTTTCTCTTTCTGACTTACTTAATTCTGTGTAACAGTCTCTAGATCCATCCATGTCTCTGCAAATGACACAACTTCATTCTTTTTTACGACTGAATTGATGCTTTTGAACTGTGGTGTTGGAGAAGACTCTTGAGAGTCCCTTGGAGTGCAAGGAGATCCAACCAGTCCATTCTGAAGGAGACCAACCCCGGGATTTCTTTGGAAGGAATGATCCTAAAGCTGAAACTCCAGTACTTTGGCCACCTCATGTGAAGAGTTGACTCATTGGAAAAGACTCTGATGCTGGGAGAGATTGGGGGCAGGAGGAGAAGGGGACAACTGAGAATGAGATGGCTGGATGGCATCACGGACTCAATGGACATGAGTCTGAGTGAACTCTGGGAGATGGTGATGGACAGGGAGGCCTGGCATGCTGCGATTCATGGGGTCGCAAAGAGTTGGACACGACTGAACGACTGAACTGAACTGAACTGAATATTCCATTGTATATATGTACCACATCTTCTTTATCCATTCCTGTTGATGGACATTTAGGTCACTTCCAAGTTCTGGCTATTGTAAATAGTGCTTCAGTGAACATTGGACTGCATGTGTCTTTTCAAATTATGGTGTTCTCTGATCCCATTCATTCTTATAATGATTTCTCAACACACTTAAAGTACCTGTAACAGTGCCTGACACAGCAGTTTTACTGTGCTAAGATAGTTTAACCTCAAGAGAAAGATTAGGAATGGGAACATTAATTCTGAGGATGGAAGGCAGAGGAGAAGCTGGTGTAGAGGAAAGACTATTTTCTCAGTCAAGGCTGTAGAATTGCCCACCCTAGGCTGGAGGTAGTCCAACCATTACAGTATCCTAGTATAAAATTTCTGCACCGTGTTGATTATTGCACTCAGAATTTCCATAGGTGTGCCTTTGGTTGGCAGGAGAATTAAAGGCAGACTTGGATGAGAAGATTAAGCTTTACAACCAGAAGTCTCCGGGACTCCTGAAGATAATACGGCATACCGAGAGAAGAGGTCTGGCTGCAGCTCGCAACACCGGCAGGGAGATGGCCACAGCTGATGTGGTTGCCATCTTGGATGCTCACATTGAAGTGAATGTTGGGTGGTAAGGCTCCAGGGGCTCCATGTGGGGAAGGGGAGAGAGGAGAAATTGTAACTACAATGAGTAGAGACGGGATATTGTGGAAGTAGGGAAAGCCAATACCAGAACTTAAGAAAAGGGAAGCTCCAAAAACAGGGTGTTTTTATTTAAGGACTTTGGTTGCCTACAGGAAGTAGTCTAGAGAAAAAACAATAGGCTTGGAGTATTGACAACTGAATAGCAACCCTGACTATGCCAGATATTTTGTGACTCTGAATAAGTCACAACTTAGGGCTTCCCTGGTGGCTCAGCAGTAAAGAATCTGCCTGCCAATGCTGGAGATGCAGGTTCGATCCCTGGCTTGGGAAGATATCCTGGAGTAGGAAATGGCAACACACTCCAGTATTCTTGCCTGAATCCCCAAGGACAGAGGAGCCTTGTAGGTTACAGTCCATGGGGTCGCAAAAGAGTCAGACACGACTTAACAACTAAACAAACAAATTACTTTATCTGTAAAATGAAGAGACTCAGTTCAGTTCATTTGCTCAGTCATGTCCAACTCTTTGTGACATGGACTGCAGCATGCCAGGCTTTCCTGTCCATCACCAACTTCCGGAGCTTGCTGAAACTCGTGTCCATTGAGTCAGTGATGTCATCCAACCATCTCATCCTCTGTTGTACCCTTCTCCTCCTGCCTTCAATCTTTCCCAGCATCAGGGTCTTTTCCAATGAGTCAGTTCTTCACATCAAGTGGCCAAAGTATTGGAGCTTTAGCTTCAGCATCAGTCCTTCCAATGAATATTCAGAATTGATTTCCTTTAGGATTGGCTGGTTTGATCCCCTTGCAGTCCAAGGGACTCTCAAAAGTCTTCTCCAGCATTGCAGTTCAAAAGCATCAATTCTTCAGCACTCAGCTTTCTTTATGGTCCAACTCTCACATCCATACATGAAGAGACTACCTTTTGGTAATTCTTAAGGTTTTCCCATGAAGTTACATGATATGAAGAGCTGTGTTATTCAAAGAATGTGGGGAATCAGATAGTAAAGAGATGTTATTTTGGAAGCAGGGAGACTCAAGAAGTAAAACAAATTCAGGCAGATACTGATAGCACTGCTCAACAGTGGCTTGGGGTTGGTACTTGGGTACCCCAGTTTCAAATGTACTCTTAACTGGGGTCAGCGGCCAGCATTCCCAGCTATTTCTCAAACCTTCAGATTCTTGGGACTCTGGAGAGTTCTGCCCACTAGCCAGTGTGGCCTGAGTGAAGAAGTTGGTCAGGGTCAGGACAAGGGGATGGGATGGAGCAGCTTTGTCTGCTCGCTTTGGCTATTATCCTCAAATCCCACCTGGGTCTGTTACACACCCTTCTTGCAGGGCTGAGCCCATCTTGGCTCGGATTCAGGAAGACCGCACTGTGATTGTGTCTCCTGTGTTTGACAACATTCTTTTTGACACCTTTGAACTGATTAAATATGCACTGGCAGTTGACGGGTTTGGTTGGGAACTCTGGTGCCGCTATGATGCGCTGCCGAAAGACTGGGTTGATCTCCACGATGTCACTGCTCCCGTGAGGTCAGTCTGCATGAGCTCGGTAAACTTGATTAGCCTGGGGGAAGTCAGGGATGGGCATTCTGGGCTTTGTTTGTCCTTGGTGGTAGTCTTAAGAGTGGGGTGAGAGGAGCAGAGGAGTTGGGGTGAAGGACAGGGTACAGAGAGAAAAAGAAGCAGATCTCATAACCAGCAAGGACCTACTGTAGAGCACATGGAACTCTGCTCAATGTTATGTGGCAGCCTGGATGGGAGCGGAGTTTAGGGGAGAATGGGCACTTGTCTATGTATGGGTGAGTCCCTTCACTGTTCACGGGAAGCTATCACAACATTATTAATTGGCTATGCCCCAATACAAAATGAAAGGTTAAAAAAAGAGCTGATCCCAGAAAAGAAATCACAGATACTTTGGCTATTTAAGGAATTTAAAGCAAAATAAAGCAAAGTGTATAATGTTTTAGAAAACATTTCCACACCTTTAAGGATTTATCAGGCTATGAAATAAGGATACCAAAATGGATTTCAATATAATCTGAGACAGAAGGCTCCATGCACTTAGCTCAGCCTGAGGGTTTGGGGAAAGCCTTCAGGATAAGAAGCAGCTTTGGTAGAGAGAGTTTCAAAGGCTACATCATCACTGAGGTTCCTACCCGTCACCTTCATCCTGACATTCCACGTCCAGGGTTAGTAACTCTCTTGCCATGTGCTCCACAGAAGTCCTTCCATCATGGGCATCCTGGCTGCCAACAGGCTCTTCTTGGAAGAAATTGGCTCTCTGGATGGTGGGATGCTGACCTATGGAGGAGAGAATGTGGAACTTAGCCTGAGGGTAGGTATGTTTTCATTCTCATTATGGGACAAAGCAGAAGGGTAAGGAAGAGGATCTCTGGAACCTTGGAACAAGGATGGAGGCCATTGGCTCAAGAGGTGAACAAATTCTCATGCTTCCAGGTCGCTAAGGAGAGGTTGTAGAACTTCTAGGGTGGAGCTTCTTGGTATAGGTCTGTATAGTCTGAGAGATATTGCTGGGAAGATGGTGTCCCTACGTTCCTGAGGACTGCTGGCATTTTCCAAATGTCTCCTGAGATACACCAACTTTGGGGCGGGTGGTTCTCTGCAAGACCAGTCAGAAAGAGACTGGAGTAGGCAGAGGGACCAGAGGATAAAGACGTGTGGGCAGCCAATCTGTCCCCCTGTGGAGAGTCAAGCAGCTGACAGGATGACATGAGTTCATGTCCATTTCCTTTCATGATCTGTTCCCCAGCTTTGCTGTTGTTTTGTTGTAGGTAAGTCGGATCCAACTCTTTTGCATCTCCGTGGACTATAGCAACTGAACACTTGAGTGGACTGAAGCCCTTCTGGATCTTTTGTCCATGGAATTTTTCCAGGCAAGAATCCTGGGATGTGTTGCCATTTTCTTCTCCAGGAGATCTTCCTGACCCAGGGATCGAACCCTCATCTCCTGCATTGCAGGCAATTCTTTTCCATGAGCCACCAGGGAAGCTCCAGTTTATTTTCCTCCTAAGGATGACGGTGCAGTTCAAGTGTGATAAATAACCTGAAATGATTTATAAACGTTTGAGAATTAGAATCCTTGTTTGATTTCTGCGACAGAGGCCAAAACAACTGAGATTTAAATGAGATAGGAATTAATTCCTGTAACAATTTGAATATGAGCAGTTTGGGATTCAGATGACAGTTCCAGTCTTCCCTGGTGGCTCAGCAGTAAAGAATCTACCTACAACCCAGGAGACTGCCTGCAACACAGGAGACGTGGGTTTAATCCTTGGGTTGGGAAGAACCCCTGGAGTAGGAAGTGGCAACCTGCTCCAGTATTCTTGCCTGGGAAATCCTGTGGACAGAGGAGCCTGGCTGGCTACAGTCCATGGGGTCGCATGAATTGGACATGACTTAGTGACTAAATTACCATCAGCAGGGTGTTGGGAACCAAGCCTCTTCCACCTCATTGTTCTGATACACTCAACACCACATCTGTATTCTTATTGGTATGAAGAGAACAGCTTCTCAGGTGGCTCAGTGATAAAGAACCTGCCTGCCAAAGCAGGAGATGTAAGAGATGTGGATTTGATGCCTGGGTTAGGAAGATCCCCTGGAGGAGAGCATGGCAACCCACTCCACTCATTCCAGGCTCCTTTGTCCATGGAATTCTCCAGGCAAGAATACTAGAGTGAGTTGCTGTACCCTCTGAAGAGTCATTCTTCCCTTTTCTTGATAAAACAGTTGATCTGTATTCAGCTTCTTTGGTTTGTGTGTGTGGCCATTTGTCCTTTCAAACCTCTAAGCATTTACTAGGATGTACATTTCTCTAGGAACAGACCTTGGAGAACATCAGCACTGCGTGTGATGTTTTATTCTGACACCTAGAGGCCACGGCAGGGATGGTGCACCTGGATGTGTATAAACACAGATGGAGTTTTGGTCTCATGGGAGAGAGAGTACACCCACCCTGGTTCAGCACCTTGTGTATGCCTGGCACTGTGCCAGAGCATCACAGAATCCTTCTGGCTTTGTCATTTCTTAGCTGGTAAGGGTGGACCCGTTACCTTAATGAGAATAATCATAATACCTACGTGGTGAGGGCTAACTTCCTGAAAAATGTCAAGATGGTTTGTGATGCAAAGTAAGCTACTATAATCAGAAACTTCCTGTTTCTTTTTGTGTGTTTCAGAGAAAGAGGGAGGGAGTGGAGGGTGGNTGGACATCCGTGAAGAGACACACTCATCACTAGACGCATCTTCTACAGGCATGGAGTGGTAGGTCTACATCGACTAGTTCTATCATCTACCGGAACAAAGACAGTGTTTAAAATATTTTAAGCCACATATTAGAATGTATGGACTGACAAGTATGTGTGCATCCAACAGGATAAGAAGAAAGAATGTTTACGACTAGATCATAAGTCAGGGTATCTCTTGGTCAAGAATTACCTGTATTAGTTATCAATTGCAGTGTAACAAAATTATCACAAACTTAGTGGCACAAAGCAAGATCCATTGATTATCTCACAGTTCCTGTGGGCCAGAGCCCATGCCTGGTGGGATTTCTGGAGCTTCTAAGCGACAGGAGAGAAGCAGTTTGTTTTCAGTGAATAGGTTGGGAGGCTCACAGAGACAGGTAGAAGGACTGAAATTACACTCTGTTAAAATTTTTATTTTTTAATGGGGACCATTTTTTATGTCTTTATTGAGCTTTTTACAGTATTGCTTCTGGTTTATGTTCTGGAGTTTTGGTTACCAGGCATGTGGGATCTTAGTTCCCTGACCAGGGATCAAACCCTCACCCCCTGCAGTGGAAACAGAGTCTTAACCACTGGACTGCCGGAGAAGTCCCTACACTCTTTAAAAAGTGGTTCCAAAGAGTGGTGTCCCCGTCAACAGGCTGTGCTCTTAACGTCTGTGTGTCCAGCTTGCCCGGGCAATTTTGTTTTTCCTTCCCTTGCAGGTGTGGCAGTGTGGAGGTAGAATTGAGGTCTTGCCCTGCTCCCGAGTTGCCCACCTGGAGAGACACCACAAGCCCTACTCTTTAGACCTGAGAATTCCCTTGAAGCGGAATGCCCTGAGAGTGGCTGAAATATGGATGGACAAGTACAAAGACATGGTCTACATGGCCTGGAACATACCTCTCCAGGTTCGTCCTGGATGGGACGGAAGCTGAGAAGGATGGAGGAGGAGGAAGGGGTGGTGGCTCTGGTGGGAATGGGAAGGGACAAGAGCCCAAGCTTGGTTTGCTCACTGCACGATGAGCCAATGAATCCAAGAGAGGAGGTGTTGCGGCAAGGAGTATGACTTTATTCGCCAGAAGATGGCAAAGGAATGTCTCAAAATAGCCATCTTATGCCGTCTGGATGTCCTGTTCTTTTATAGATCTGAGATGGAGGGGAGGAAGGTGAGGAAACAAAGTAAAAAGGGCATTAATCTTGTAAATATCTCCTAGGACGGCAAGCCTTAGGCAAGGGAGTGTGTTAATTTCTTCCTTCCTGCCATCCGCGGGTGGACAGGGTTCTGAACAAAGGCACTTTAAGAGTCAGGCAGAGGGGCAGGATTCTCTGAGGCAGCCTATTAGGTGTGATTATAACAAGAGCAAGGGAAAGCAAGTCAAAGAAGCAGTTTCAGCCTGGAGTCAGAACTGGTTTCTCTCTGCAACAGGGCTGCTCCAGCCCTAAAGACCCAAAGTCACGTCCTCACTGTGAGGACAATGGCATCAGCATTTGTGTCCCAGGACTAAGTTTCCGGTACACACAGCTATGTAGCTCTAGCGTAAAGTTTATTTTTTATTATTCTAAGTTTACCAATGAAGAAACTGACACACAGAGAATGGAAGGGGAAAAGCCATTTAAGGTAATAAGGTCCTAAGAGCAGAGATAGGATTCAAACCAAGGAAACTTCTAGATTCTGTGCTCTTCATCCATCATCTATACCAGGGGATTCCTTGTGGGGCAGGAGTGGACAAGGATTCACTGTCTTAAGAGGAAGTGAACATGGCAGTGGGGTGAGGGATGGTGGTAGAAGGCAGTGTAATTCTACTAGACGCGTGTGAACAAGGAAAACCTCCTTGGCTAAGGTCACATCGTTGGCCTTAGTCCCTGAGGCTGATATGACATGCTTTCTCTGTCCTTGAGCTTCAGCTCTGGGTTCAAGCATCCTTCCACTTTGATTCCCCACAGATACCACTTCTAGGACGTCTCCTTTAACCTCCCAGTCTTGCTGCCAGACTGCTCCTTTTGGAAGTCTTTTCTGGCCATCATGAGAACCATTTTGTGCCTGATTGGTGTTGACTATCATCTCAAATAGGAGCAGTCTGCATTGGCTTGCTACTGATGAGACATAAACCTGGATATGCAGGCCTCGAAAGTGCCTTGAGACCAGTAGAAATTCCTAGGGGTCAAGCTTCTTCCAGTTTCCCTGGAAAACTATATATGATAAAGGTTATCTTACAGGGAATCAGGAAAATACTTGCTTCCCTCCTGCACTATCTGTTTCCCTGATGCCTCAGAGGTAAAGAACTTGCTGGCCAATGCAGGAGACACAGGTTCAATTCCTGGATCAGGAAGATTCCCTGGAGGAGGAAATGGCAACCCACTCCAGTATTCTTGCCTGAAGAATCCCATGGACAGAGGAGCCTGGCGGGCTACAGTCCGTGGGGTTGCACAGAGTCAGACACATCTGAGCACACCCACACGGTGGAGTCCAGGGTGTTACAGGGTGCAGCCATGCCCCATGTTTTCTTTGCAGAACTCCGGAATCGATTTTGGAGACATTTCTTCCAGAATGGCACTCCGGAAGAGACTGAAATGCAAAACCTTTGACTGGTATTTGAAAAATGTTTATCCTCTCCTGAAACCAGTCCGCAGCGTGGTGGCCTACGGAAGAGTACGTTTTACGAAACTGTGTTGCACGTTTTAAACATTTGCCTGTAAAAGATGAAGAGATCTGAGCCTCATGACTTTCCGGAGAAGGGTTTTCAAAACCCATTCCCCCCATTCTCTTCCTACCCCCAACTCTCTCCTCCAACCCTTTTGGTTTTCTTTCCTCTCTCACTCCCCAGTCTCCATCTTTTCCTTCTCTCTGCCTCTGGTTCCTTCCTTTGTAAACATCAGCCCTTTCTCTGACCCTCATAGTTCCTTGGCCCACCAGGGTGTGTGGCCTCACCCCCATGAATGTGGGTGGAGGAGCCCTTCCTTTACCTTTGCTCTATCGGTCTGAGGAGCGGGTGTTCCTGTTGTAGCCACGCGTTCTGGGAAACAAACTCACTCAGAAGGACAATGCAGATAGTGGAGTGCAGTTTATTACACTGGTGGCCCAAGGCAGTCTCCTCTTAGCCAAGGACTCCAACGAATTTTTGTGAAAACCTTATACACCCTAAGTGTATGTGCCCAAACCCACCTCCCCAAATTCCCTGAAACTAGTCTGAACAAAGGAAAAGACAGATACAATCAAAGCTAACCCGTGATTCATATGCCTTAAGCCTAGGTAGTTAACAGTGGACAATTATCAATAGGCCTGTGGTCATACCCCAAAAAGCATAATAGAATTTATGATTCTATTCGGTTACACAGATAATTAGGGTATTCTTTTAGGCAATGGGGAGTCTAGGTACAAGCCTTGGGGCTCTTCCATCTGGTGGGGGGTGGTCTGGTTTTCCAGTTGGTATATCGTTTCCATAGATACTGGAAATACTGGGCATATAGCTCATATATATACTGGGCATATAGCTCAAAGTCCACAGTCCGGCCCAAGATGGAGTCCTGCTTTCAAGATGGAGCCTGTTCTGTCTCTTTCCTCCTTTATTCCCAGGAAGCGCATCACAGCAGAGTTTCGCTTCTGCATTTGTCTAGTGCTTAGAAAGTGGCTGCCAGGATCTCAAACCCTTGCCCCTTTTGGAGTACTGGCAAAGGTGCAGGGCCCTGGGAGGGTCAGGGAACCTCCTTCTCTGCCTCTTTCCAACCGTGTTGCTGCGTGTTTTGCTCCCTCAGATGAAAAACACGTTGGATGAGCGCATCTGCCTGGACCAGGGAGCTGTTCCAGGCAACACGCCCATCATGCACCACTGCCATCAGTACAGTTCCCAGGTATCGTCCTGCTCCGGCCCCTCGGTCAGTCTGTTGTGGCTCAACCCCTGGCAGGTTTGGACTTGGTGTTAGGTGATGGGGAGACAGGAGCTGAGTGGCCTGGGTAATGGGTCAAGGAGAAGCCCAAACTTGTGCTTGTGACTCAGCCCTTCCAAGCTCACCTGAGAGGTCATTCCGTCTCAGGTACAAGAAGGGTGCGTAGAAAGACTGCACTCTCTATGGTAATACCTTCATTGAAAACAACCTTCAACCCCTCCCTTTCCTCCTCCTTCCCTGCCCCTCCATCCTCCTGCTGCACCCTTGTATGCCTTGGAAGGTGGACAGGGGATGTTCCCTGTGGCTTCTTCCATAGAGAAGGAAACAGAGGGTTAGGGAAGAGAGAAGCCAAGTGGAAGGCCCTCCATGGGGTAGGAGAGATCAGGAGCCACATGGAGGGTGCGCCCAGGGGACTTTTTCCAGCTGTCGTGTTACTTTGCATGTTGCCCACATGGGAACCTTTTGAGGTCTGCACGGTAGATAGCATTGGGAAAAAAAAATGGAGACAGGAAAACAACCAATTTGTCCAAGTTCACAGAGCAGGGAGTGATTGAGCATTTGAAAGGTTTTCTGACAACAAGTCCTTAGCTGGGGTTTATAATGACAGCTTCTGAAGCTGAGTTGTGTTGTTTCTGTTTTCCAAGATAAGCTCCCTCGTCCAGTAGGAAATGATTCTATTGGAGCCCTCAAATGGAAGGAAGCAGGCTAGTGTCTTTTTGTCATGCCTGGTCTTCTTTCTCGAATCAGCTGGGGGTGGGGAAGAGAACAGAGGAGAGTCACTGTTACCCAGGAAAGCTCAAGGCTTCCTCCATGGTGACTGGGTGTCTAAGGGACCCAAGGCAACCTTTATGTCCTCGGTGAGGTCAAGGGCATCCCTGACTGAGTGTCCATGGCAGAGCCCTTTGTTCTCTTGCAGAACGTCTACTATCACCTAACTGGGGAATTCTATGTGGGACCACTGGTTGCAGAGAGAGATGCTGACGATCGCTGTCTGACAGACCCCGGCAAAGGGGAGAAGCCCACTTTAGAGCCATGTTCCAAGGCAGTCAAAAATAGACTGAACATACTTTGGGATTTTAAACCGGTGAGTCACATGTTTTTGTTTCTTTTTAAGATAAACATATTAACGTATAGTCTGAGAATTGGACTATAAAGAAGGCTGAGCGCTGAAGAATAGATACTTTTGAATTGTGATGCTGGCGAAGACTCCTGAGAGTCTCTTGGACTTCAAGGAGATCAAACCAGTCAACCCTAAAGGAAATCAACCCTGAATATTCATTGGAAAGACTGATGCTGAAGCTGAAGCTTTAATACTTTGGCCACCTGATGTAAACAAAGAGCTGACTCATCGGGAAAGACCCTGATGCTAAGAAAGATTGAGGTTAAGAGAGGAGGGCAGCAAAGGATGAGATGGTTAGATAGCATCACTGACTCAGTGAACATGAATTTGAGCAAACTCTGGGAGATAGTGGAGGATAGAGGCACCTGACGTATTTCATTCTGTAGTCGCAACAACAACAAGGACGAACAACAATATAGTCTGAAAAGTTCAGATTTGATCTGGTAGTGTTTTTGAAAGATTAATTTTGTGGCAGTGTGTAGGGAAAAGCCTAGAAAATTTTCTAGTCTGAGCATGAAGCACTCGGCATAAAACACTGAGTGTGTTGACCCAAGTGGCGTGGCCAAGGTAAAAAATATTGGAATCTGTTGTAACTTAACTCAGAGTTTGCCTTCTAATCCTAATTCGGTCTTCTTTAGCTATTCTCCTATCCTTTTTTTGAGACTCAGTTTCTTCATCTTGATGATAATTTCTACTTTACAAACCTGTGGAGATGACTTAATGAGATAATGTGTGTAAAGCAATTATCATGGTGCGTGGCTCATATAAAGGGTTCAACAATATTAGCTTTTGTGATCATCAGAGAGTCTGGAGCATTGGGTTGAAAACCAACAGGAACTGATGTAAAAGCTCTGATTTGACATCATTGTTGGTTGACTAAGAACAGGTAGAGGGGATCCGGCAGTGGCATGAGGGATGTGGCTGACCCCGATCTACATGTGAATCTACCGTGTGATGAGGCTATGTTCCTAAGCCACATTGGCAGGAATGGGATGTCCTGAGCGAGAAGGGTAGGTCATGTTTTGTCTGTGAGAGTATCTTTGAGCATCTTGGTGCTGTGTTAGGGTCACATTTTAAGAGACAGGGACTTATCTAGCAATGAGTCTTAAAGCTAATAACCCCTTGAGGAATGCTATGGACTGTCTCCAGGAAAACATGCATATGTTCCTAAAGCAGAGACATTACTTTGCCGACAAAGGTCTGTATAGTCAAAGCTACAGTTTTTCCAGTAGTCACGTATGGATGTGAGAGTAGGACCATAAAGAAAGCTGAGCGCCCAAGAATCGACTCTTTTGAATTGTGGTGTTGGAGAAGACTCTTGAGAGTCCCTTGGACTGCGAGGAGATCCAACCAGTCCATCCCAAAGGAAATCAATTCTGAATGATGCTGAAGCTGAAGCTCCAGTACTTTGGCCACCTGATGTGAAGAGCTGACTCATTGGAAAAGACCCTGATGCTTTGAAAGATTGAAGGCAGGAGGAGGAAGGGAGGACGGAGGATGAGATGGATGGATGGATGGCATCACCGATTTGATGGACACAAGTTTGAGCAAGCTCTGGAAGTTGGTGATGGACAGGGAAGCCTGGTGTGCTGCAATCCATGGGGTCACAAAGAGTCAGACATGACTGAGCAACTGAACTGAACTGAAGGAGCACAGTTTTACTGGTATTTTGTTGAAGACTTTTTTATGGTCTGAGTTCATTAGAGATAATGGTCTGTATCGGGGTGATTGTTGTTGTTTGGTCACCAAGTAATGTCCGACTCTTTTGAGACCCCCATGGAATGAAGCCTGTCAGGCTCCTCTGTCTTTGGGATTTCCCAGGCAACAATACCGGAGTGGCTTGCCATTTCCTTCTCTAAGGGATCTTCCCAGTCCAGGGTTCAAATCCACACGTCTTGCAGTGACAGATGGTTTCTTACACACTGAGCCTTCAGGGAAGCCTATACATTGTAATAACCAAGATTTACTGAGTATATATTTAAGTACCAAACATTGGAGTAAACACTACCTAATTTAATCCTTACCCAAATCTTATAAGAGATGTATTACCATTAGCTCAACTTTAACTAGAGCACAAAGAAGTCAAACAACATCCCCCAGGTCACATAGCATATCCAGGATTCAAACACAGAATCATATCCATTGTTTTTGCCTCACTGCTTGGGAAGTTTGATTCTTAAAGGGAGAAAAATACTGACTGTTGGTTGAAAAAGATGGTAGTTAGGAGGTTTTTTTTCCCTTCTCGAATATTAGAACATTTGGATATATTTAAACTCAGTAGGAGAGGAATCTGCCAAGAGGGAGAAATAAGAGAAGGATGTTAGACAGGAAGGGTGTTTCTTAAGCATCAGGGATGGCTGGGCTCCGAGCACAGGGAGGCTGACAGCAGAGACAGAGAAAGGGCAGTCCTCTGAGACCACCCCCGAGATTGCTCATGGCACTTGGGAGGGGGCTAGATTGGCTAGAAGCAAGGTCTTTTGACAAAGGAACAAATAAAGGCATTTAGAGAAGGTGGTTAAGGTGTAAAAGCATACTGAGGAGGCCTGGATGAGGAGCCCGCAGGAGTCAGCCAAGCTCTGAGGCCTGGCTGCTCCAGGCACTTCTGGGGACAGGCTACTCGGTTAATGGACCCTCTCCAGGAGTACTCTGTGGTCCAGGAATGGGGCCCAGAGAATGGAGCGATGGGAGTGATGGAGGCAGTTGAAGAACGGGAGGGCAGCCCTGAATGGTCGATGCTGGATGGATACACCCAGGGAGGCGTGGAGGTGGCCAGCAGAGGGAGACCCAGGTGGCAAGGGAGGAGTCAGGTGAGACTGGGGGAGCAGGGTCATTGGGGGCAGTCTGTGGTTGGAAGAGATGAGAGGCGGGGATAAGGGGGTCAGAGAGGGAGCAGAGATTTGGATGTTCAGTTCAGGTCAGTTCAGTTCAGTCACTCAGTCATGTCTGACTCTTTGTGACCCCATGAACCGCAGCATGCCAGGCCTCCCTGTCCATCACCAACTGCCAGAGTGCACCCAAACCCATGTCCTTTGAGTTGGTGATGCCATCCAACCATCTTATCCTCTGTCGTCCCCTTCTCCTCCTGCCCTCAATCTTTCCCAGCATCAGGGTCTTTTCCAACAAGTCAGCTCTTCTCACATAGAGAGCAGCAACCCACTCCAGTATTCTTGCCTGGAGAATCCTATGGACAGAGGAGCCTAGCGGGCTATAGTCCATAGGGTTGCAAAGAGTCAGACACAACTGAGAGACTAAACAGCTTCAGCTCTGCTTGGTGTCAAGGAAGCATGTGGGGAGGGGTAGGTCATGTATGGGGAGCAGTGAACTTCTCACCAGACTTCCCCCTGGATGCTGTGTACTCTGAGGATATGGGGAACTGTTTCACCCGGGCACTGAGGCAGATTCCTGCAAAGCGGTGGAGAGTGGGGTGGGGAGTAGAAAAGCTAGGAGAGGGGGACGGGGCCAGGACAGATGGCATGACCCTCAGTGTCAAGGTGAGCAGGTAAGGAGCAAAGAGGTCGGGGGTGATGAAGGTGGCACAAGGGGGCACAGAGTAGGACGCCGTCCCTCCCTCGGCCCCGTGAGGATGGGGAGAGGCAGAGATGAGCTAAGATCTGTTGCACGTCTTCCATGTCAGGCACAGAGCTCAGTCAGCATTAACCCTGATGTGGTCATCTGCCCACATCTCTCTCTTAGTTAACGGAGCAAAGATTCAACTCAGACTCTTTGACTTTAAAGCCCTCAGTGTTTCCAGCAGTAAACCTTGGTGAAGCTCCCACAACAAGGGGGCAGAAACTGCCCCTCAGAGAAAGCAGGTGGAGAAAATAGGCTGAGATTCTTGAAGGGGGCTTTTGCTCCTGTCCCACCAGAGAGCCTTGCTGGTGGGAGGGAGTATCCGGATGAGTTTCACGAGCTCAGTGGTGAAGATGTAGAAAGGAGACCAAGTAGAGGACCGCGGTTCTGCAGGCTGCAGGCTGACTTACCAGCTGTGCTGACCTGATGCTTCCAGCTCAGGAGGGCTGGAGGAGCACAGAGGAACCAGCCCAGCACTGTTCACTCCCGGGACTGGGGTTAGCTCGCTGTAGGGGGAGGAGAGAAGGTTTTGGGTGATCTAACTCTGCACTCGGCTTCCTGTCTCCTCTGGATGACTTGCCGAGGACTGAGGGAACCCTCGGACTTGTATCAGAGCACGGCAGGCAGACTGGGAGCAGGCGAAGGGATGTTCTCCCAGGGTGTGTTAGTAATTTCGCTCTTTCTCCTTCCATCCAGGGAAGAGCCGTTATCAACAGAGTCACCAGGCGATGTCTGGAGATCAAGAAGGACATCTGGGGTGACTACACGCTTGTTCTCCGGGCCTGCAGCATGCAAGTGTGGACAATCCAGTACACTGTCCGAAACTGGGGCTCAGACTGAGGTCCAGTGATGCTCAGAGAGCCTGGGTTCTTGCCACAGGTCCCAATGCTGCTCAAAACAGAGAAAGGGGAGAGAAAGTGCGCGTGTGTGTGTGTTTACTGTAACTTCAGCTAGGACTATCCTGAAAGGTGCAAATCGACCAGTAATTTTTTTAGAAAAGCCCTCCATCCATCTAGCCCCGCACCCCACAGCAGGTTTCTTTAGATTACCCTGTCTCTCCCACAGGGGCTGAGGGTATGAGGGGACACATATAACTAGCCAGTCCCGCTCTGCTCAGTGAAAACAGTGGGAAAAGATCCAAGCCCTTAAGGGTCTTTCTCTAAGGAGCTTATCACATTTCATAGGCTTGATTACCTGCTTCCTGCTACTATCCCTGAAAATTATGGAGAAAATGAGGCTTGAAACAGAGCGGCATCACTTATTGGGACACAAAGAAGGGATTGTAGGTAAATAACTAAGACCAGGGGGTCCTTCCCCCTGCCCGTTGGATAAATCCTTTCCTATAGGTGGTGAGAGTACTCTTGCCTGGAAAATCCCATGGATGGAGGAGCCTGGTAGGCTGCAGTCCATGAGGTCGCTAAGGGTCGGACATGACTGAGCGACTTCACTTTCACTTTTCACTTTCATGCATTGGAGAAGGAAATGGCAACCCATTCCAGTGTTCTTGCCTGGAGAATCCCAGGGTTGGGGGAGCCTGGTGGGCTTCTGTCTATGGGGTCGCACAGGGTCGGACACGACTGAAGTGACTTAGCAGCAGCAGCAGAGGGGGTGAGTTAGGCGGCGCCGTCTAGCTTCCATGAGGTCTTAGAGGCTGGTAGGAGTGGGCGTCGGTGTGGGAGAGGAAGAACGCGCTGTGTGCGCAGTATTGCTGGGTTTGCCTCTTGAGAACGACCTTTCATCTTTTCACATCAGGGTTGCTTGGGTGTGATTCTGGGAATCGTCAGGCTTCCTTTAAGCATCAGGCAGACGAGACACTGATAATTTAGGACAGAATTAAATCAGCTCAGGGTTTTTCAAGTAACTTTTTAGAAATGTACAAGTCATACATGTACAGCTTGATAAAATATTTTCAGTGACCATACCCACATCAAGGACTAAAATGTTACCATAATTAGAGATTTTATGATGAGAAATATGAAGAGGATAAATGTTAAGCAAATGTATAACTTCTAGCTTCTGCCCAGCACTTTGAAAGGAAACTGCAATTCATAGCCAATCTTTTTCTTTTTAAAGCATGTGCCCAATAGAAAAATGGGCAAAATTCACAATATTCTTAAAAGAAAAACTGTTTAACCTCACTCATAGGGCAATGCAACTTAAAACTGTACTGAAATCACTTTTCATTTAATGGTGAAAAATTTAAAGTATAATGGCACATTCTGGTTAGCAGAACTGGAGAAGCAGGCAATCTCATGCTTTGATGGTAAGGATGAAAACTGGTACAATGCTTTTGGAGGGATGTTTGGCATTAGCTAAAAATATTCTATGTGTATTTTCCATTTGTGCCACTAATTCTACCTGTAGAAATTCATAGCTCCAAACACAAGAAAATATTTACATACAAAATAATTCCTTGCAGTGTTAATTGAAATCACAAAATGTTGGAAAATAAAACCATATTCTCAAACATCAGAGAGTGGTCCACCCAGTAGGGTGCGGTTATAAAAAAGAGTGAGGACCAGTTTTTGACTGGATAGTGATTTCCACTGCGAAAGGGGAAAAAGTGAAAGTGAAAGTTGCTCAGTTGTGTCCAACTTTTGCAACCCCATGGACTATACAGTTCATGGAATTCAGCCTCTAAAGTTATGTGCCTTTTAGGCCAAGCTTCCCTGTCCTTCACTAACTCCTGGAGTTTGCTCAAACCCATGCCCATTGAGTTAATGGTGCCATCCAGACATTTCATTCTCTGTCGCCCTCTTCTTCTCCTGCCCTCAGTCTTTTGCAGTATCAGGGCCTTGGTCGTCATCCTAAAACACAGAGCCTGATTCTCTAATTTTGAGGGAATATCACTCAAACCCAAGCTGAGGGACATTCTTCAAAGTAAATGGTCTTTATATTTTGTGACGTCAGTCATAAAAAACAAAGACTGTCTGAGGACCTGCCCCAGAGTAAAGGAGATTAAAGAGACAGGACAGGCCTCTATGTTTGTACCTCCTGCTGCTCTTGGATTCTGACACCTTTCCAAAGAGAGATGGGCCTGAGACTGTGGTCAGGTGTCCGGGCCTGGTGGTCCCTTTTCTCCAGGCCCCAGGTGTCATCCATAGCAGCCTTGAGCATCCCAGTGGTCTTTAGGACAAGCATCTTCCTCATCTGTGCAAAACCTGAGTTAAAGGGCCGAGGGCTGGGTCATAACAAACTGAGATTCTAGCAGTTCCAAAGTTAATCTCCTCAAAGGTCCCTTTATTTTCCTTGCAATCCATTTTTACAATAGGAAATGTGCTTTTAGCTAATTTCCTAATTTTAAGGAAATTTGTAAAGTCCTTTTCTTTACAAAAATATCTTTGTTTTCGGCGTGCTGGGTCCTCCTGCTGCCTGTGAGCTTTGCTCTCTAATTGCTGTGCGGGCCTCTCCCTGCAGGGATTCCTGTGTTGCGGTTCACGGTCTCCAGAGGGCAGGCTCAGTAGTTGTGGTGTACAGGCTTCGTTGCCTGGTGACATGAGGGATCTTCCCAGACCCAGGGACTGAACCAGTGTTCCTTGCATTGCAAGGCAGATTCTTAACCACTAGACCACCAGGGAAGCCCCATAAAGTCGTTTTATAAAGATTAAGTGGAATAGAGTTAGGACAGTAACGTCGTGGCAAAGACTGAAGGCAGGAGGAGAAGGGAACGACAGAGGATGAGATGGTTGGATGGCATCACCGACTCAATGGACATGAGTCTGAGTAAGCTCTGGAAGTCAGTAATGGACAGGGAGGACTGGTGGGCTGCAGTCCATGGGGTCACAAAGAGTCGGATACAACTGAGCAACTGAACTGAACTGAACTGAACTGAGTAACGTTCTTGGGAAAAACTATCACTAGAACTGGTGAATAAATCAACTTCTCATGACTTTCAGTTCAGTTCAGTTCAGTCGCTCAGTCATGTCTGACTCTTTGTGACCCCATGAATTGTAGCATGCCAGGCTTCCCTGTTCATCACCATCCCTGGAGTTCACTCAAACTCACATCCATCGAGTTGGTGATGCCATCCAGCCATCTCATCCTCTGTCGTCTCCTTCTCCTCCTGCCCCCAATCCCTCCCAGCATCAGAGTCTTTTCCAATGAGTCAACTCTTCACATGAGGTGGCCAAACTACTGGAGTTTCAGCTTTAGCATCATTCCTTCCAAAGAACACCCAGGACTGATCTCCTTTAGAATGGACTGGTTGGATCTCCTTGCACTCCAAGGGACTCTCAAGAGTCTTCTCCAATACCACAGTTCAAAAGCATCAATTCTTCAGTGCTCAGCTTTCTTCACAGTCCAACTCTCACATCTATACATGACCACTGGAAAAACCATAGCCTGGACTAAATGGACCTTTGTTGGCAAAGTAATGTCTCCACTTTTCAATATGCTATCTAGGTTGGTCACAACTTTTCTTCCAAGGAGTCAGTGTCTTTTAATTTCAT
>SJYQ01092837.1:143580-213790 GCA_006410935.1 Redunca redunca | reverse complement strand
AGCGACTTCACTTTCACTTTTCACTTTCATGCATTGGAGAAGGAAATAACAACCCACTCCAGTGTTCTTGGCTGGAGAATCCCAGGGACGGTGGAGCCTGGTGGGCTGCCATCTATGGGGTCACAGAGTCGGACACAACTTGGCAGTATACATACATGTGGGCTTCCCTGGTGCCTCAGAGGTTAGAGTGTCTGCCTGCAATGTGGGAGACCTGGGTTTGATCCCTGGGTCAGGAAGATCCCCTGGAGAAGGAAATGGCAACCCACTCCAGTATTCTTGCCTGGAGAACCCCATGGACGGAGGAGCCTGGTGGGTTGCAGTCCATGGGGTCGCAAAAGAGTCGGACACGGCTGAGCGACTTCACTTTCACTTTCCCATACATACACTGGGGCTTCCCTGGTGGCTCAGTGGTAAAGAATCCACCTGCCAATGCAGAAGACATAGGTTCAATTCCTGGGTCAGGAAGCTCCCCTGGAGAAGGAAATGGCAACCCACTCCAGTATTCTTGCCTGGAAAACCCATGGACAGAGGAGCCTGGTGGGCTACAATCCACAGGGTTGCACAGAGTCGGACACAACTGAAGGGACTTAGCATGCACTCATGCATAAGTAGGGTTTATACGTCGATCCCAATCTCCCAAGTCATCCTACTCCTCCACACTGTTACCTCCTGGCTGTCCATACATTTGTTCTCGACGTCTGTGTCTCTGTTTCTGCTTTGCAAGTAAGATCATCTGTACCATTTTTCTAGACTCCACATATATGCGTTAATGTATGCTATTTGTTTTTCTGAATGTGGTTTTTGTGCCCAGGAAAGTGCGTCTCTGAAGAAAACAAACACCCCAGGAAGGAAATGTAAATTGTGGGTTGTGAGAGCTCTCCTCCTTCATGGTTGCTTTAAATGTATCAGGAAACAAGATTCAGTAAGAAACAGTCCATTAGCAGCAGTAAAACATCCTTCAAAGGAAAACTGCATTAGCCTCGGCACCCTTAGGACAGAGATGCTGTCTGCCAGGAGATGCTTCTTCCTGTCTGCTCTGATGGGGTCAGACTCCCTGGGCTTCTTCAGCTTCCTTTGCTGCTGCTGCTTCAATGACTTGCCCCGTTTCCCATCCTCAGACCGCTCCCCCACACCCACACTACTTCCCCTCATGGAGGATTAATAGGGGCTGACTCAGGAGTGATACACAGGAGATGGGTGGGCTACACTGGACCAAATAATTTAGAGGAATAAATAAGGCAACCCCAGTCATCCATGGCTCAGCAGGTAAGGAATCTGCCTGCAATGCAAGAAACACAGGAGACGCAGGTTCAATCCCTGGGTCAGGAAGATATCCTGGAGAAGGAAATGGCAACGCATTCCAGTATTCTTGCCTAAAAAACCTCATGGACAGAGGAGCCTGGTGGACTACAGTCCACGGGGTCACAAAGAGTTGGACATGACTGAGTGACTAAGCACACAGTCATCAAAAGGAGAATGAAGTGGCATTTGGCCTAAGAGAAAGGTCCAGACTAATTCAGATGCTTGTGCAAGGGAATATGCACATCACTTGAACAGAAAGCAGAGGGACTGCTCATGCTAACGTCTTATAATGAAGTAAGACTGTTTCTTCCAAGTGCTAGGGCCCTAATGCTTTTCCAGTCCCCCATCCTGCTCGGCTCCCACGTCAGGATGGAAACTTAATTAGGAATGGAGGAACTTCCATCTCCCTTCCTGCATATTTCAGGACTGCCGATTTTATTAGGGCAAGGATTTATTTTCTTAAGACATAAGGTGGAGATTATTTCTTCTCCCTTTCACCAGTTCAAGCCCTACCTTGGAAAAAGCAGCAGGAAGCAACTACCAAGTGAGCATGCTGCTTTTACAGCCATCCCGGGGGACAGATGCGTCTCCACCAAGTGTCTGGTTGTTGAGAGCTGCAGCGAGCTCGGTAATGAACCCTGTGATCCGAAGGCTGGGGGCTGGCTGGGGCGGGGGGACCTTCTAAGGATGGCTTGGGAAGCAAGTCCGTCTCTGAAGATGCCCAAGAAGAAGCCATCCAAAGAGAACCGCTGAGCTGCGTGTGTGAGGGCTGCGGGGCAGGCTGTAGAGAGTGATGAATGTGGGTCGTTGGAAAGAAAGGACACAATGAGTTAAAGCGAAATGATGCTTGTGGCTCAGGACTCAGAGCTTTTATCCAGCCATGAGCTATTCTTGCTCTGCTGGGGGTGGGGAGAGGGCTGGAAGCTGCTTCTGCTTTAGAGGGAGGATGTCAAAGAGAAGAGAGGGTGCTGGGCTGGGACTCGGGGCAGACTGGAGGTTAAGGCTCGCTCTGCCCAGGAGCCAGAGGAGAGCGGAGGAGGAGGAGCTGAAGAAGGTGCCTGGTGGTGAGCAGAGAACCCAGGACTCAGAATCTCTGTCTTAGAGGCCCCAGGGTCCCTGTTCTAGGGATGGGTGAAGACACTGGGTGAAAGATCTCTGTCTGCTCTTCCCTTTGACTCTTTTCCTGGTGGTGAATCTCCTCTGGAAAGGGGGTCCCCATGTGTGTTGTTAAAAGCCTGGATTTGGGGACTTCTTTGGTGGTCCAGCGGGGTTTCAATGGCAGCTCAGTGATAAAGAATCCGCCTGCAAGGCAGGAGACACAGGAGACATGGGTTCAGTCCCTGGGTTGGGAAGATCCCCTGGAGGAGGAAATGGCAACCCACTTCAGAATTCTTGCTTGGAGAATCCCATGGACAAGAGGGGTCGCAAAGAATCAGGTGTGACTGAGTATGCACACAGGTATTACACACTGGTGGTCCAGTGGCTAAGACTCCACACTCCCACTGCAGGGGGCCTGGGTTTGATGCCTGGTCAGGGAACTAGATCCTACATGCTACAGCTAAAAGATCCTTCATGCTGTGACTTAAAAAAAATCCTACCACAAAGACCCGGTGCAGCCAAATAAATAAATAAATATTAAAAAAAATATTTTCTTAAAAAAGCCTAGGTTTGAATTCCAACTCAACCATTTGTCAACCTGGTGAACTTGGAGAAGTTTGTTAAACTTTCTGAGCTTCAAAGAACAGTGAGGATTAAAAGAATAATGTATGTAAAACCCTGACAGTGTCTGGTTCATAGCAATCACTTGTCAAAATTAACTGATGCTGTGAAAAATTCTTAGTTTGATCAAGGAGATGAATGTGGGAAAGACATCCCAGACAGTGTGATAGAGCTGTCCTCATGCACATAGAAATCTGAAGGCGTTTTTCATGAGGTTTGCCCCCATTTGGAATTCAGAGACCTGGGCTCTAGTTATGGTGCCACCACTGACAAGCTGTGCACCTGGAGCCGTTCAAGAGTAGGCCCTCCTGTTAGACATCAGGAAGATGCTGAGGGTTTTCTTGGCTGCATGGGGTTCCATGGGAGTCATCAGAAAAACTGGAGACAACTCATGAAAGGCAAGAGTCTAGGCAAACATGAGGGGTCACAGGTGGGTGAGCTGGGAGCAGAGACAAGATGACTAGGGTGTGAGAGATAGAGGAGGAGAGAGAGATTGTTTTGAGTCAGTTCTAGTGAGGTGGAGGAAACTAGCGCCTGTTATACAGAGTCAGAAAGAGAAAATCAAATATCATAATTAACACACACATACATAGAATCTAGAAAAATGGTATTGACAAACTTATTTACAGGGAATGAATGGAAGCACAGATACAGAGAAGAGACTTGTGGACACAGCAGGGGAGGAGGGAGAGAGTGGGATGAATGGAGAAAGTAGCATCAACAAAGATACGCTATCAGGTTTAAGATGGATAGCTGGTGAGAAGTTGCTGTGTAGCACAGGGAGCCCAGCCTGGCATTCTATGATGACCTGGAAGGATAGGATGCAGGGAAGGGAGGGGGATTCCAGAGGGAAGGGATCTATGTATAATTATGGCTGACTCCCTTTTTTGTATTGGAGAAGGAAATGGCAACCCACTCCAGGATTCTTGCCTGGAGAATCCCATGGACAGAGGAACCTGGTGGGCTACAGTCCATAGGGTTGAGAAGAGTCGGACACAACTGAGTGACTAACACCCTTTTTTTGTATGGCAGAAGCCAACACAACATTGTAAAAATTTTTTTTAAAAAAGCAAAGGAAAAAAGGATTTTTTTTTATGTCTGTGAGTCTGTTTCTGTTGTCTAAGTAAGTTCATTTTTTCCTGTTTTTGAGATTCCACATATAAGTGATGTCATACATTTGTCTTTCTCTGTTTGACTTATTTCCCTTTGTGTGATAATCTCTAGGTCCATCCATGTTGCTGCAAATGGCATTGTTTCATATTGTTTATGGCTGAGTCGTGTCCCATTGTATATATGGACCTCATCTTGTTCATACAATGGAACATATATATATATATATGTTCCATTCATCTGTGGATGGACACTTGACTTGCTAGCAGATTTCTGAATCAGTGTGTGTACCAGCACATTGCTGGCAGGGGGCCAACAGAGAAACTCCTGGAGCTCTAAAGGGGTGAGAAAAAGTCATCAGATCTGGGGCATATTTTTAAAGCTTCCTCCTGTGATGAACTAGGATGAGTGACCTTCTTGCTCTCATTTTATTCTCACACCAGCTCAGAGCCAGCTTTAGCCCATAGAGGACATCATGCAAATTAGAGAAAGATGCCCCTTGCTCTGGAAGTGAGCAGCCAGGTCAGGGTGCCCCATAGGGTGCAGCCTGCCAGTTCGCGACGAAGTCCTTCTAACTCCACTGAGGAGGTACGGTCAGGACTCCTAGTTCATAGATGAGAAACAGGCAGTGCTTATTAGTTGAGTAACTTCCCTGGAGTGGGGGAGATGAGATTGAAACCCAATATACAACCTCACACCCCAAACAGAATCTTCGTACCTGGGCTGTAAGGCACCCAGACTGCAAGGGCAAGGAGGTAGAAGGAAGAGGAAGAAACTAGGGCTACAGATTTCTATGGCCAAAGTTTATTCCTTGTGCCAACAGAAGGTAAGGTGAAAGGAACTACAGGTACTAAGTTTCTATTTGATGAAAAGTATCCCATATGTCTTCACATTCATTTGGGGGAAAAAGACATTTTAGCTTCATTCCCCCCTGCTTTGGTCAATGTTTCTTTTAAAACAATTTTTAGCTTTAGTTGGAGGACAATTGCTTTACAGTGTTGTGCTAGGGGATCAGCTGGAGGTACACACGTTTCGCCCCCTCCCACCACACCCATCTCACCGCTCTAGCTGTGTACCGAGCGAGCTCCCTGTGCTATACAGTACTTTCCACTGGTTCTCTGCTGTCTACTGGTAGAGTATATACGTCAGTGCTGATCTCCCAACATGTCTGCATGTCCCTTCTCTCTGTCCGTGTTGCTATTCCTCCCTGCAAGGGGGCTTCTCAGTACCAATTTTCCAGATTCCGTGTATATGCATTAGCATATTTTTCTCTTTCTGACTGACTTCATTCTGTAGAACAGGGTCTAGGTTCGTCCATCTCAGCTCAACTGACTCAGATTTGTTCCTTTTTATGGCCAAGTGATATCCCACTGTATATAAGTACCACGTATAGATGAGAACACAGAGGCTCAGAGAGGCTGGGAAACACATCCAGGGTCACGCAGTTGGAGGGTGGCATCTGGCCTGTGCTCCTTCCTCGTCATCTCCCTTGAGCTTGGGCCCTACCAGTGGGCAAAGGAGCTTCCCCTCTTTCTCAGAAGATCAGAGGGCATCTTAATGGGGTGCAGGCTGCCCACTTCCTAATATTTTAGGGACTTGACATCAGGGCAGTTGTATGGAGATCATTTCTTTTTTCCACTCATTCAATAAAGTATGAATGTCTATTATTTAGACAGTGATGTATGGGGGCTGCAGTCAGATCACGAAGGCTTCTCTCTGACCTTGTAAATTAGTCCACACCCTGCCTGGTTCCCCTTTACAGTTCGGGGTGCAGGCCCGATATGCTCAGTCCTCACCCACCCAGGGTTCCCAGGGAACCTGGGGACGCCCGTGTGGTTTGATATTTCCCCAAGTGGGAATAGAATCTGGACGTATGGGAAGTGGGCTTCCCTGGCAGGTCAGTGGTAAAGAATCCACCTGCCAAGCAGGAGATGCAGGTTTGATCCCTAGGTTGGGAAGATCCCCTGGAAAAGGAAACGGCAACCCACCCCAGTATTCTTACCTGGGGAACCCCAAGGGCAGTGGAGCCTGGCGGGCTTCAGTCTATGGGGTCTTAGAGGTAACTAAGCAACAAAATATATGATAAGTATCAAAAGTTGCAACTTCCCTTTCCTGTTTCCATAATGTCGCTTTGCCCCTTCCTCAGCCAATTCCTGAGCTGATGACACTGAGAATACAGAGAGCAGAATTTCCAGACAGTGGGGGCCCACCTTCCACCTCTCCTGCTCCCCTGTGTCCCCCATTCTCAACCTCCTTGTTTTTGACAAGAGAGCAGGAACCTGTTTTGTAAGGATGCGAGGCTCTTTCCTACCACGGGGCCCCTTCCTGGCTTCGGAAGGACCAGAGGATTCTGCTGGACGTGTTTTTCATGGAAATGGAATTCAAATTGGAACCTTATGTGTTGCAGAGCAGGGCTAGAGTGTGGCCTGCACCAGCCAGACTCGGATTCCACAGGTCTGCTGACTCGGCTTAGCTGAGCTTCAGCTTTCTCTCTAAAGGAGGGGCTTTCTGCCGGTGCTTTTCCTGCATGGACTCCCTTCTGGTGATGAGATGGTGAAATGTGATGCCTAGGGGTGAGTGAGTACGTGTGTGTGTGCGTGCATGCGTGTGCATGTGTGTGTGCATGTATGTTTGTGTGTGCTTGTGTATGTGTTTGTGTGCATGCGTGTGTGTGAGTGTGTGTGTGAAGAGAAAGTGCAGAGGGCTAGTCCCACTTTGAGGAAAGTTCTGGGCTCCCCTGGACTCTACCACCCCCCCTCACTCCCCAGGAGGCAATCTATTGTCACAGCTCAGCTGGGTTGGAACCTCCGCTGTAAAACCTAAAAGCTGAGCAACTCTGCAGGTTACGTGGCTTCTCTGAGGGGCTCAGTCGTCTCTGTCACATCACAAGGCAGCTGACACCTAGTGTCTTCAAATATTGATTTGTTGTCATTATAGCTCACGATTCTGGGGCTCAGGAATCCAGGAAAGTCAGAGTGGGGATGTTCTGTATCTCTTCTGTGGTGTCTGGGGTCTCAGCTGGGATGACGTGAATTACTGAGTCCTGAAACAGCTAGGGCTGCTTGAGGAGTCTCCCAGTCTCTGCAAACGTGTGTGTGTGTGTGTGTGTGTGTGTGTGTGAGAGAGAGAGAGAGAGAGAGAGAGAGAGGGTGTGTGTGCACCTGTGTCTATACACTTATGTCTGTACATGCATTCGTGCTTAGTTGCTAAGTCGTGTCCAACTCTTTGTGACCCCATGGACTGCAGCATGCCAGGCTTCCTCTGTCCATGGGATTCTCCAGGCAAGAATACTGGAGTGGGTTGCCATGCCCTCCTCCAGGGGATCTTCCAGATCCAAGAATCGAATTGGTGACTCCTGCATCTGCTGCATTGCTTCTCACTTGCCCACTGAGCCACCTGGGAAGCCTGTACACCTGTATGTATATACTTCCCCCTCCCCAGTTAGGTAGATTGTCCTGGGGGTTAGAGTCATGCTTATGACTATTTCATTCAACACTCTCAACCCAGCATGTAACACAGTGCTGGTATACAGGAGACGCTCAATGATTATTTGTTGAATAGATGAATGACTGCCTCTTGGGTTACCAGTGTGTGTGACCAAGACAGCGGGCGATGACAAGACAAGTGAGCATGGTGACAGCCCTCTCAGGAGCCACTTGTCCCCTCCCCACACAGAAACACTGCTCAGGTCACCTTGGACTAGGAGAATTCTATCTGACAGCTAGTACAGCTTGAGGAGTCCAGGACTCACACAATCTTATCCATACTCTGTCTCATGTAATTGAAAATGTGCTCATTAACTAATCTAGTCTTTTCACATGAACAGATTCTGGGAATAACTGAGAGACACAGAGTGCTTTGAGATCTCGAGCTGACAAATCAGTTGGGAAACATCCTCTACTGTAATTTGCTGTTAGTGTCAGATCCTTCATCTTGTCCTCATGAGCATGTCCCCATGCGGAGGGGCCAGGCTTGCTCGGGAAGATGGGGGGAAGTGGCCTCTGGGTGTTGGGGGTGTCTGCCTTTTCTCTCACTGCCTCTGAGTGCTGCAGCTAGTGATACACATCCTCCTGGGCACCACCTCCAAGAATCAGGTCCCAGGCCAGCTGGGGGGTGGGTGTGTGCCTAGAGTCCACCCCTCCCCTCACTAAGGGAAGGACCTAGTGGGTGATGCCAGGGATCATGATGTGAGACTGGCACTGGGAAACCTCTCTCTACTGACGCTGTTGCTTTGGAAGAAAATGGAGTTCTTTCTACCTTCAGTAAACAAATGCCCAGAGACCTTCTGAAATGGTAACAGCCTAGGATTAGGAGCTCACAAGACAGAGAGTGAGGGTGGTAGAACCAGGGTTAGAATTTACCTTAGACCCCAAAGACCTCTCATATAAACCTCTCACTGTGCAAGCGAGGAAACTGAGGCCTGGGAAAGTGCAATGTGGGCTGAACACGGACACCCCAGATCTGGAAGTCAAGCTCCCCAACTTTGACTTCAGGGCTCAAGGCTCTGAACGTGACTGTTCTTTGCCAACTGTAAAGCACTGTGAGCAAGTGAGGGCCTTATTCATGGTATTATGAACACATGTCCCCTGGTCATTGGATGGGAAACATACATGGAGAGAAAGCAGTCATCACCCCTCCCTTTTCTCCCCTAAATTTCCCCTGCCACCTCCCCCCCGCCTCCCCTTCTCTGAACTCTGACCCCCTTGCTGGTGACCTGGCCTCGGGCCTGGGTGGGAACAACATGTACGTTTTGGAAAAAGAGGGTGTGGAGGACGAAGAACTTGTGTGAAGGCTGCTTGGCTGGGCTTCCAGGTCTTCAGAAGAAATTTACAAATCATGGGGAAACCAGGCGAGCATCATGACTCCCCTTCACTCTCCTCCTGTATGGCCCTTGAGGCCCCTGAGTCCCCCGAGGCCCCCAAGGCCCCCAACCTCCATGTGTCCCGGAAGATCAGCGCTATGGAGCAGGATTCTGGAATCCCTGCTCCCAGCTCTGGCAGCCAGCATCCTGCCTCCACTGTGGTCAGAGCCCGGCTGCCTCTGGGAACTGTTTATGGGTGGAAATGAGGTCCTCCCTACCCCAGGCCATCTCCAGGCTTCCTGAACCACTGAGAGCAGTGGGAGGAGGGATGAATAATTTAGTGAAAGGCCATCAAATATAATTTGTTCCTGGGAGTGAATTAGAGGCTGTAGTTAAAAAAAGAGAGAGGCTACCATCGGTGGACCGGGAGTGTTGCATTATTCAGCCCCAGCTATTTCATTCCCTTGGGGAAGTGGACGAGCCAGAACATGAAAATCACACTCTTAGCTCCTCAGAAAAGGAAGCAGCACCTTGGAGGCCCAGCTACATCTAACTTAGACTCACTGGGCCAGGGACAGTGGCTGTCTGCCTGCAGGGTGCTTGGGGGCTTTGTTGTTCAGTTGCTAAGTTGCATCCAACTCTTTTCAACCCCAAGGACTGCAGCACACCAGGCTTCCCTGTCCTTTACCATCTCCCAGAGTGTGCTCAAATTCATGTCCATTGAGTCAGAGGTGCCATCCAACCATCTCATCCTCTGTCACCCTCTTCTCTTCCTGCCTTCAATCTTTTCCTAACATCAGGGTCTTTTCCAATGAGTCAGTTCTTTGCATCAGGTGGCCAAAGTATTGGAGCTTCAGCTTCAGCATCAGTCCTTCCAATGAATATTCAGGGTTGATTTCCTTTAGGATGGTCTGGTTTGATCTCCTTGCGGTCCATGGGACTCTCAAGAGTCTTTTCCAGGACAATTCAAAAGCATCAAAGCTTTGGCACTCTTTGGCACTCAGCCTTCTTTATGGTCCAGCTCTCACACCCATACATCCTTACACTTGGGGGGTGGGAGGCATATGTCCTTTGGAGGGAACCAGGCACCAGCCGTCTGGCCTCCCCCACTGCTCCCATCTATCTATTTGTAACTGAAAGAAAGAGAGGGGAGTGGTGGATGCTAGTGAGGTCTCCTCTTTCTGTAGAGTCCTCCCTAGCTTCCTCCATCTCTTTCTCCAAAGCAGCTCTGTCGTTATCCAAGGGGAAGCCAAGCCCAGAAGAGAAAACAGGCTAAACGTGCACACCAGACATCTCTGTTTCAACCTCCGCATCTGACAGGCTGCCTCTCAAAGTCTTTGTGACCTTGCCTCCCCACCCTGTTTTGGGACCTGTCCTCCTTGATAGACAGCCTTCTCTAATTTTTTCCTTTTTATTTTATTCTCTTTCTTTCCTTCTTCCTTTAATTTTTTTTTTTTTGGTGGTGCTGTATAGCTTGTGGAATCTTAGTTCTCTGACCAAGGATCAAACCCATGCCCTGGGCAATGAAAGTGCCAAATCCTAACCACTAGACTGACAGGGAAGTCCCAATTTGTTCCTTTTTAGTTTCCTGCAAGTTCCTGACACTGGGAAGACAATCAAAAATCATTTTACTTTTGTTTTGATGCAAAGCAATAGAATTTCCTTTGCCTTAAGCTCCCATCACAAACCTGCTCAGTTTCACCACTCTTAATTATAAAAATCCTTCCATTTGTTGTCAGAACTAAAAGAACTTTTTACTCCATGGAGTCCCCAGCTACCAAAATCAGCTAGACAAACAACTCCTTTAACTGTGTCAAGGCTTCCAGATCTATCTCTTCATGAACTTGCACTTCACTCCAGTGGAGGAAGAAGCAGGGAAATGTTTTCTCCATCTTTTCTGAGCATCCCTTCTGCAGGAGGAAGAAATAACTAACAACAAGAACATGAAGAACAGAAGAGTTGGCCAAAATTAAGCTTTTGAAATGAATTTCATGATTTATGTTCAATTTTTTTTCTTGTGGCCATAGAAAATAGAACCTTAATGATCTCTGCTGGGCTTCCCTGGTGGCTCAGTGGTGAGGAATCCACCTGCCAATGCAGGGGACACAGGTTTGGTCCCTGGTCCAAGAAGATTTCACATGCCATGGGACAACTGAGCCCAGCTGCTCCAACTATTAAGCCTGTGCTCTGGAGCGTGGGAACTGGAACTACTGAGCCCACGAGCCACAACTACTGAAGTGTGCTTGCCTAGATCCCCTGCTTTGCAACAAGAGACACCACCACGATGAGAAGCTGGTGAACCGTGGCTAGAGAAAAGCCTGTGTAGCAATGAAGACCCAGCACAGCCAAAAAATAAAAGTGATGTCTGTTGTATGTATCTCCAAGCAGGAAAACAAGTAGGTGAATTAGTCAGGTGAGGCTAGGTTAAGCTGTAGTAATCAACATCCCACACCTCTCAGTGGGTTTTATTGAAGGATTATTTATTTCTCAGACCTCATTGGCATTCTTGGGGCCCAGGATGATGGAGCGGCCACCTTCTTAAGCACTCAGGATTGTTATGGCAGAGGAGAAGACTCTTGGTATTTCAGCGCTGCAGGCCAGATAGGACACAGTTCAGTCACTCAGTCATGTCCGACTCTGCGACCCCATGGACTGCAGCGTTCCAGGCCTCCCTGTCCATCACCAACTCCTGGAGTTTACTCAAACTCATGTTCATTGAGTCAGTGATGCCATAGATGGAACGCAAGTCACAGTGAATTGGCTGGAACTAGTCATGTGACCCCACCCTGCCGAAAATGGACCAGGAAGGACACAATCCTACCATGCACTCAAGGTAGGAAGATGGAAATATTTGGTAAATAGCTGCAGTGACTACCATTGTCTGCACTCCTGATCAAAAATGTTTGACCATCATAGGCAAAATACACGTACTTTCTAAGGGAGACAACCCAAAAGTCCTATCCAGTCCAGATACCAACTCAAAGTACAGGACCTCCAGGGATGGGCAGTAGTCTTTGTCTTTAAAGGGACATGTTTGATATTAGCACATATATATGGAATCTAGAAAGATGATACTGCTGAATCTATTTTCAGGGCAGCAGTGGAGATGCAGACATAGGGAGCAGACTTGTGAACACAGCGGGGGAAGGAGAAAGAGGGATGAATTGAGAGTGAAGCATAAAACATATACATCACCATACGTAAAATAGATATCCAGTGGGAATTTGCTGCATGATGCAGGGCGCTCAAAGTAGGTGCCCTGTGACAACCTAGAGGGGTGGGAGACGGGGTGGGAGGTGGGAGGGAGGTTCAGTAGGGAGGGGACATATGTATACCTATGTCTGATTCATGTTGATATATGGCAGAGACCAACACAATATTGTAAAGCAATTATCCTCCAATTAAAAATAAGTGCATTTAGAAAAGGGACATGTTCTGGTCTCTAAATCAGTTATGGATGTGGCTCCTCCTAGTTCAAAACCTCAGGGAAACAAAAAGATAGATTATCTTTCCCTCGTCTACAGCACAAAGGTTGATTTGGGGCTTCCCTGGTGGCTCAGATGGTAAAGAATCTGCCTGTAGTGCAGGAGACCTGGGTTTGATTCCAAGTCAAGAAGATCCCCTGGAGAAGGAAGTGGCAACCCCCTCCAGTATTTTATCAGGGAAATCCTATGGACAGAGGAGCCTGATGAGCTATAGTCAAGGGGGTCACAAGGAGTCGGACAGGACTGAGTGACTCACACACACACACACAACCTTAATAAATATTCCCATTCAGAAAGGGGAGAGATGGAAGCAGTGCAGCCATCCCTGGACTGTGGTCGTGATGGTTCTGAAGAGCTCTTCACAGAATGAGGTCCTCATGTGGTTGCTTGGGAGGGATTCCCAGGTCACTGTTCTTTGTCCCCCGACTTCTCCCCCCCAACTTTTCTCTGGTCTTCTTCCTTGGTCTTACCTGAGATAGGTGTTGCAAGTGATATGCTCCTTGGAGACAGAGCAGCTTTCTCTGCCTGCTTCTTGAACATAAAGATTTAGGACCCTAAAGATCATTGCACATCAATCAATGAAAAATACATAATTTTAAAAAAGGTTGTTGCAAGTCTTGAACAGTCCTGCATAGGTTAGTCCAGACGGCGCTTCCCTTGGTGGCATGTCTGGTGTAAATCATCTTAGACTTTCTCCTGTCTGTCCAGGCAGCTTTCTGGAAATATAGCCGTACATCCTGGAGCCAATAACCACATCCACAGTTCTTCTTGAGATCAACCTAACAGTGGACAATTTGAGCCTATTAGTTTCCTTTTTTTAACAATTAAAAAGAAATTAAGTCTTTATTGAATTTGTACAACATTGCTTATGTTATTTATGTCCTGGTTTCTTGGCCATAAGACATATGGGATCTTAGCTCCCCAACCAGGGATCGAACATACACCCTCTGCTTTGGAAGGTGAGGTGTTAACCACTGGACCAGCAGGGAAGTCCCAAGTTTATTGGTTTTCAGTTGGAGCTTATACACCTCTAGCTTCTCCCCTCTATCCCACAAGTCACTTTGTCTAATTCAAATACTTATTTTTTGAAAGCCACAACTTTAATTAAGCTTCTGTAAAACACCTTATTTTCTTCAGAGGTATTAGCAAAGGGCATAATTGTCCTATGCTTGATTTGTTCCATGAAGCCAGCCTGAATCCTAGTCAGCCCTTCTGGCACAGAAGTCTTTTAATTTTTATTTATTTCTGATTGACAAGCAGTTGCCTCCACCAACCCTGAAAATCCCCATGTTTCTGGACTCTTCTCTTGTTCATCTCATCTCTGCTGGCCAATAGTAGCCACCATGTGATACTAATAATCTGGTTTCCAACTTCTTCACAGACGTGCGAGTTTTTAGGTACATTATCTGCCTTCTAAGTTATCACCAGCAATGATTTTTCAAATATTTTGCCACTCATAACATAAATGGCCCATAACAGCTTCCAGTAAAGTGTCTTTATTGCCCATAACTTGGCCCCTGATTGTTGCTGTGGTAGTTGTTCAGTTGTGTCCAATTCTTTGCGATACCATGGATTATAGCCTGCTGGGCTCCTCTGTCCCTGGGATCCTCCAGGCAAGAACACTGGAGTGGATAGTCATCCTGTTCTCCAGGGGATCGTCCTGACCCAGGGATCAAACCCGGGTCTCCTGGACTGCAGACATTTCTTTACTGTCTAAACCACCTGCTGCTGTTGCTAAGTCGTTTCAGTTGTGTCCGACTCTGTGCGACCCCAGAGACGGCAGCCCAGCAGGCTCCACCGTCCCTGGGATTCTCCAGGCAAGAACACTGGAGTGGGTTGCCATTTCCTTCTTCAATGCATCAAAGTGAAAAGTGAAAGTGAAGTTGCTCAGTCGTGTTTGACCCTTTGTGACCCCATGGACCGCAGCCCACCAGGCTCCTCCATCCATGGGATTTTCCAGGCAACGTACCAGGTCACAAATTTTAGGTTTCGGTTATAGTAGTTTCTCAGTTCTGGGTATCACAGTGAGTCAGTGTGGGTAGACTACATTAGGCCATGGTAACAAGTCCATCCCCAGATATCAGAGAATTAGAACAACAAAAGATTTTTTCTTACTTACGCTTCATCCCTGTTGCTTTGTCTGGGGGCCCTGTCTCAGGTCACCTCCCTCTGGGACTCATCTCACTCTGCCAGAGCAGTCACCATCATGGATGATGCTGACCACTGTGGCTATGACAAAGCAAGCTCTGGAGGCTTTAATTAAATATTTTGGTTCAGAAATGGCACACATCACTTCTGCTTACAGCTCATTGGTTAGAACTACTGGCCTGGTCCAACCATAAATGAGGTAGAGGGTACAATTCCCCACCTTCCTGAAATGAAGAGTTGGAGACATTTGGAAAATATCACTGATGATGCCACAGTAGGGAAATGGGATGAAGAAGCAGGCTGCAAACTTGCAGAACTAACAAGTGCTCTTGGGATCCTCCCTGCATGATAAAATGCTCTTTATAGATTTATTTCTTGGCAGGGTTAGTCATCTCCTAGGGCTGTTGATTTGCACGACTCAGATGTCTAATGCATTCCTTTTCCAATATTCCTTTTCCACTCAACTGAAAACTGTTAGATTTTTCTCTGGTGGATTATGGAGCATCATTATCTCCATCACCAGTCTGTAGCTGATATCATCACCATCATCGTCAAAAACTTCAGCTAAGCAGCTAATTATAAATGATCCTTATCTATAAGGTGTATTTACATTTGTCCTTCCTCTTGTCATTTTGGTCCCAGGGAAGGCCCAGAGGGAGGGAAATGGTCATGGGACACGGTGTCAGACTTATTATTCCTGTCCTCAACAATCTGCGGTGATAGAAAGAGAGGTGATTCTTCTTACGGAGAGTGTGTGTATACATACCTATAGACGGGTAGGAACTGAGAGAGCTGACCCCTTACCACTCTTTCCTTCCACGGAGGTCTGTGGCTGAAAGGGCAGTGGAAAGGACCATTCACGGAGATTACTCAGAGAAGCAAGGCTAAGTCTCCCCAGAGGAAAACCATGAAGATCCCACTGCTGGGGTAATGACAAGTGCACACGCTTGTACATACACACACACACACACACACATACACACACACATACACACGACCTGCCTAACTCACAGCTTTGGAACTTGTCTGCCCAGAATGATCTTCCCTGCTTGTAGCAAGTCTGGCTCATTCTCCTCTTTGAGCTCTCAGTTAAATCAGTACCTCTTCAGAAGGAACTTTCCCAACCATCTGCGGCTTCAAAGCAGAATTCCCAGGTTTGTGCCTAACTCAGCATCCAGTTTATTTTCTTCAGAGCCTTCAGTACAATATGTAAATATCTTCTTTATTGTTTACTGTGAAAATTTTCCATCTAGAATGTCATATATTTATTGCAAGAAATAAAAGCAGATGGTCTGTCCAGATTACTCCTAAAACCCCAGCACCTGGCACATGATGGGCACCCGATAACTTCTCAATGCAAGCATATTAAACAAATGAGTGATAGCGACCATCAGTGAAAATGTCTGGCTTTAGACAGAATTAGGAAAGCCTATGCTGTCATGAAACTGGGGCTCTGTGAATTCTGGAGAAATGTTCACTTGTGCAGTCTGAGGATGGGGTTATTCCTCTTGTCTTCCTTCACGTAGGAACTGGCACTTCTAAAGGTGTGATTTTACTCACCCTTTAATATTGGCTTGAGAGGAATGATCTAGAGAAAAGGGCTTTTCTGTGGCTAAGAAATGAGTCTCTTTCACACAAGAACTAAAAACAGAACTCTGATTCATGAACTTGCTAATGGGTTTTCCCTCGGGGGGAAACTTTCTTTGCACAGTGAAACCTCTCTTGGGGCAGAGTCTTATGCTGCATGTCAGGGTAACTATGGAGCTTCTCTCTGCTTGTAGCTTGGAAGCCTTAACCCAGGCGACACTCAAAGGTCTGTTCCCATCACCATTGTAGACAGAATTTAGGTTCCTCCCCACGTTTCTCCAAGGTTTGCTTGGAAGAGTGACTGACCTAGGGGACAACCTCATGCATAAAAATGGCAGTGACGAAAACAAACATGCAATGACTATTTCGTGAAAAAAACTGATCACCAAAAACAAAAGGACTCATGAGTAAGTCAGCTTACCACTCAGAAAAGAATTACAGGTAATTGGACAGCAGTAAAAACAAAAAACCCAGGACTTTCTGTGATATACTTGCAGGTTTCCCCCCTTTTTTTTTCTTGAAAGAAAAAAAAATTTAATGGAGCAACCTACTAGTGCAAAGTTTAAATTGATTAATGACAATAGCTTGTCATTAAAAAGAAAGATACTGACTGGATGATATACTTGTGCTCTTGTCATTCACTGAAACATGCAAGGTGGGAGAAGGGAGCAGAAACGACCAGGAATGAAATGGAAACAACTACCTAGAAGGTGTGGTGAGCGACCAGACCAGAGAATGAAGATGCAGCGGCGCGGCCATCTGTCTCCACTCGCTCATCACTTGACCTCTGCCCTACACACCCAGCACAGGTGGCTCCCGACTCACCTTCCTCCCCAGCACCCTGCTGGGAATGAACCGCGCTTTATGCAAAGAACTCTCACAGGAGTCTTGTGGTTTGAGAGTAGCTCTATGTATCCTTCCCATCATGATCATCCATGAACTCCTACCGGTGCTCTCAGAGCACCAGGGGGTACTAAAAAAAACACCTTCTTCTTCTGGTTGTCAGCCAACTTATTTTTGTCCGTAGCCACCCCAAAAGGGGAAAACTGAGGCAGCGAGAAGCCAGCATCAGCCCTGCTGGGTAGGTAGGCAGTGTGAACCATCAGACCCTAACCTGTCTGATCTAGTGATGGTGTCTGGCCGAAATGGGTGGAAAACCATTCTTACCTCCTCCCTCCTGGAGACTCCCTATAACCAAATCGGGTCCCCCCCCAAATACTTCCAGGTGGGTCTTCCTTGTAACATTGCCCAGGAGCACAGGCCATCTTTCTCACAAGATTGTAGGGGAGTGAATGAGATGGTGCAGGTGAGGCACCCAGAGGTGGTTGGCACATATAAGGTGCCCAGGAAGCACAGCTCTCAGTTCAATTAACATGCCCTTCTCAGACGCTCCAGACTCTTTCCCAGGGAGGCTGGGAGCTTATGAATTCCAGGATGTATAATACTTCCTTAGATTATGCTACCTGTGAGATGCCACCATCTTCTGGTTCTTTTTTCCCTGGGACTGCTGCCCAAGCTCCCTTGGAAAACCTCTGTTGGGAAAGGCAACAGGCGACCTCCCACCCTTTTCACTTTGCAATCCTAGAAGGGCAGCCTCACCTGCCTTCCTAGGTTTGCAAAAAGACCCATGGGATTCTCTGGGGAGTGACACTCTAGTACAGTTTAAATCGGGAGCTCTCAGGACATCAAACGTGCTTCCTTTATTTTTAAGTAGAGATTGGAGAAACTGGCAAATGGGTCTTTGTAAATTCAGAAAGAGAAAAGATGACTTGATTTTTTTTTTTTTTTTTGGTCATTCAGTTTCGGGGTGAGTGGAGGCACGGAGCTCTGTGCCGGGTGGCGGGGCGGGGTGTTTTCTTATTGATGAAATGCACTGCGCAGGTCAACTCCGCAAACCGAAAAGGGAGAAGCGGATTGCGGGGGCGGGGGTGTGTGGCAGAGGGGTAAGTGCCTGTTCAGAGGGCGGTGGATGCGGACGCGCTTAAGGGAGAGGCGTGCCGGGAGAGCGCGGGAAAGACTGCCGGAGAGGCTAGGGTGCTTCTGCTCGCCGCGCCCGGGCTCGCGCAGCCCCTGGCCGGGCGAGGGGTGTCATGCGGGAGTCGGGTGGGAGGGGGCAGCAGGCGGGGCCTGCCACGTCACTTGGAGAGAGTGTGTTGGGAAGGAAGGGCAGAGCGGAGAGCCGAGCCGCTGCAGTTGCGGCGGCTGCAGCAAAGGCTTGAGCGCTGGGGAGGTGGGTCCTCGCGCCCCGGCCCCCGGGGCGGCCCCAGGGCCCCTCTCGCAGGCCGGCGGCGCGGCTCGGAGGGAGGCGGTGGCGGCCGTGGCGGCGGGAACGGCGACCTTGGCCAGCGGAACGCGCAGTGGCCGTTGGGCGGAGGCCGAGCCCCGCCGGGCGTCTTGGCCGAGTCGGAGGGAGGCGCGTCTGGGGCACGGGTCCCGGCGGCGGCAGGGGGTCTGGAGCCGTGGGAGCTGGGACGTGCTGACACCCAGGGCGGACCCCCGCGTCGTGGAGCCCAGTCTGGGGCGGGGCGAGAGGGGCCAAGCCACGCGTCTTTTTCGGGCGTCCAGCTGCACACGCGCCAGGCTGCGGTTCCAGGTACTCCAAGCTCCATCTGGCATCCGGCGCGGATACCTGGAGGCGCGGGGCCGAAGCCTCCGCGCCCTGGTCGCCTCCCCAGACCTAGCCCGGCAGAGACCAGGGCTTCGGAACTCAGGGACCCGCCGCCGGCTCGGACTGTGAGCCCCACCCTGCAAAGAGGGCGCCGCCGAGAGCTGGGAGGCGCCGCGGCGCCCGGGTGGTGGTCGTGTCGTGGGCGCCGTCCTAGCGGCGGGGAGCGCAGCGCGGAGGGGACATGCGATCGGAGAAATCCCTGACGCTGGCGGCGCCGGGGGAGGTCCGCGGGCCGGAGGGCGAGCAACAGGATGCGGGAGACTTCCCAGAGGCCGGCGGCGGCGGCGGCGGCTGCTGTAGTAGCGAGCGGCTGGTCATCAACATCTCGGGGCTGCGCTTCGAGACGCAGCTGCGCACCCTGTCGCTGTTCCCGGACACGCTCCTGGGCGACCCCGGCCGCCGCGTCCGCTTCTTCGACCCGCTGAGGAACGAGTACTTCTTCGACCGCAACCGGCCCAGCTTCGACGCCATCCTCTACTACTACCAGTCCGGGGGCCGGCTGCGCCGGCCGGTCAACGTGCCGCTGGACATCTTCCTGGAGGAGATCCGCTTCTACCAGCTGGGAGACGAGGCCCTGGCGGCCTTCCGCGAGGACGAGGGCTGCCTGCCCGAGGCTGGCGTGGACGAGAAGCCGCTGCCCTCCCAGCCCTTCCAGCGCCAGGTGTGGCTGCTCTTCGAGTACCCGGAGAGCTCGGGGCCCGCCCGGGGCATCGCCATCGTCTCCGTCCTGGTCATCCTCATCTCTATCGTCATCTTCTGCCTGGAGACGCTGCCCCAGTTCCGTGCAGACGGTCGAGGTGGAAGCAACGGTGGCGGCGTCTCCCCAGTGTCCAGAGGGAGTCAGGAGGAAGAGGAGGATGAAGGTGACTCTTATACCTTCCATCCTGGCATCGCCCCCGGGGGAATGGTGGCAGGGGGCTCATCCTCATTAAGTACTCTTGGGGGCTCCTTCTTTACCGACCCCTTCTTTCTGGTGGAGACGCTGTGCATCGTCTGGTTCACCTTCGAGCTGCTGGTGCGCTTCTCCGCCTGCCCTAGCAAGCCAGCCTTCTTCCGGAACATCATGAACATCATCGACCTGGTGGCCATCTTCCCCTACTTCATCACCCTGGGCACCGAGCTGGTGCAGCAGCCGGAGCAGCAATCGGCCAGTGGCGGGGGCGGCCAGAACGGGCAGCAGGCCATGTCCCTGGCCATCCTCAGAGTGATCCGCCTGGTCCGCGTGTTCCGCATCTTCAAGCTGTCCCGCCACTCCAAGGGGCTGCAGATCCTGGGCAAGACGCTGCAGGCCTCCATGCGGGAGCTGGGCCTGCTCATCTTCTTCCTCTTCATCGGGGTCATCCTCTTCTCCAGCGCCGTCTACTTCGCGGAGGCCGATGACGACGATTCGCTCTTCCCCAGTATCCCGGATGCCTTCTGGTGGGCGGTAGTCACCATGACCACTGTAGGTTATGGGGACATGTACCCCATGACGGTGGGGGGCAAGATCGTGGGCTCGCTGTGTGCCATCGCTGGGGTCCTCACCATCGCCCTGCCAGTGCCGGTCATCGTCTCTAACTTCAACTACTTCTACCACCGGGAGACAGAGCAGGAGGAGCAAGGCCAGTATACCCATGTCACTTGTGGGCAGCCTGCCCCGGACCTGAAGGCAGCTGATAGTGGACTTGGCAAGCCTGAATTCTCGGACGCCCCCCGGGAGCGGAGACCCAGCTACCTTCCCACACCACATCGAGGGTATGCAGAGAAAAGGATGCTCACTGAGGTTTGATGGATGCGGGCAGTGCCTGCATGGAAGGAAGACACCAAACACACCCTTCCTTAGGGACCCTTCTCATCCTCCACTACTCTCACCCCACCTCCAGGTGACCTCCTGACTCCCTTACCCCACAGTGGTTGGCGCCAGGACCATACACCTGGACTGTCAGCCTTGTTACTTGACCCCTGCAGCAACCCAGGTTTCTCCATCTAAGTGACATTTTTGAAATTCTAATGGTGCCACCCATTCGTGCCCATCTTATGTCACGTGGATGAGATTTCCATCTGACCTTCCCTTGAGACTCAGATTTTTCACCTTTGGGACTTGTGATGTCTCTAGGAAGAGTGATGTTGACAGGCTGGAAACCAGGCATACCTGGGTCTTGTTTCTCCTTAGCATCCTTGGCTTTGGGGCATGCACCCTCCCATCGTAGCTTCTGGCCATGTGCTAACTAGCCGAAGCCGGTGGACAGAAACAGTACTCACCCTGTTGTTTTCCTCCGGTGCCCTGTAAGGTCGGCTGGTCATTCTGCAGAGAAGCCTTAGGAGAGCCTTCAGTTGCACAGCCTGAACATATGTTATCTGTCTCTAATCTTGGATGCAATTAGAGAAACTATGATGACACTTGGCCATTTGGAGGATGTGAGAGGTTAGTCCTGGACCAAAAACGCCAGTGGATTCTTCTAGCATGACCTGGCACGACAGACGTTCGTCTCTGTTCTGCACTTAGCTCTCTCGACTCTGATTCCCCTGACTGGCTTCCAGGAAGGCTCCTCCTTCTCAGAGCCAAATACTCTGTCTGTTCAGGTGCCTTCCTGTGCGGAGGAACTGACAAAGGGGAACCACGGAGCTGTGAGAAATGGCCAAATGGAACCAAGTACTACCTGGCCTGACCGCTTCTTAGAGAAGCAGTGTCCCTTAGACAGTGCCATCTCAGAGCGGTGGAGGAGTCTTTTTGCTAACAGCAAATTCCTTTCCCTCACCTCCCCCAGCCCTCTCTAGCCCTCCATCCTTCTTCCTGGGAATCTGACTTAGGTTTGCAGCCGAAGGCTTGCTAAAGCAGACTCCAGCTTAAATCTGCCACCAGGTAAAAGCACACATTGGATGCTAGCGTGGGTTTCTGTTTGCATTTTGCGGGCAATGAGACAGGAGGTTTAGAGTAAGGAAGAAGCATTGTTCTTTTGCCGACAGCCTCACTGTAGAGTTTTTTTTTTTTTTTTTTGCTGAGTCAGGTAAACATTCTCCTGCTCCAGCCCTGGAGCCGAAGCTGCTGGCTGTCACCAGGGAGATGCCCAGTGGTGCCCCACCTGGTCTGAGCCATCTTCTTCCGTGGTGAACTGAACTTCTCTTCCTGTACCACCTCCCCATGTCCCCTTTTTCTCCTCTTTGCACTGCCATTCATTTGCTGCCTTGATCAACTGTGATGTACTGTTCTGAGCTCTCCTCCTGGGTGCAGTTCAGAAACCGAAAGGACTGTTAACATGTTTTTAGTTTTATAATCTAGGCTTTAAGACTCCTTGATGAGAATTTTTTTTTTAAAAGCTTTTCTCGAAGAGCCAGCTTACGAGGTACAGCCTCTTGAGGGTTTTCTTGAGAGACACTGTGTCTGGATGTTGCTGCACTTTACAGGGTAACTTGGGGGCCACAGTTCCTCTTTGTGCCTCAGTGTCCCAACCCATTTGATGGGAACATTGACGTCTGTCCCCCCACCCCCACTTCTGGGGAATGGCCCAGGAACTCAGCTTGGATCCTGGGGGTGATGCTATGCAAATGCGTGAACTTCTGTAATGATTTCTAGCTCATTATCCTGCTTCCCCCTGTCCCATAGGCAAAGCCTCCTCCCAGGGTTCCCGCTTTGGGTCCAAAGCCCACGTCCAGGCCATTCTGGGTCCTTAGCTTTTTAAATCCCTCCCTCGCCTCTTAAACTGGGCCTTATTTTTTGCTTCTTCCCCTTCAGCAAGGAAGGTGCTCTTTGGAGCGATTCAGTGGCATCCTTTTACAGCCAGCACCATCTTGATTGGGTGCTTGGCTTCTCCAAATCTGAAATACAATAGAAAATGCTCATGATTCAGACACCGGCTCTGAGGCTATGAAGTGCCAGTTTTCCACACCTGTTCTGGAATATTACTCCTGACAGTTCAGGGGGAGGGGGGAAGAGAAGGCCCACCCAGAGGCAAGAGGGATGTTCACGTCGAGAATGAATGTTGAAACACGGATGTGTCCTTCTCAGAATGGGTGTGTGTGTGTGATTTCATCGTCTTCACCATTTCAAGTCAGAGCATGCTCGAGTGGATAGGGTTTGTGAAGAGCTGGGCTCTCCGGGGATTCTGGTTGCCGTAGCAACCTTCCAGACTGTTCTATCTTCTGATTTGGGCAGCCATGGAGAACAAGAGACGATGTATTCCCAGCTTCTGAAATGAGGATGCCTCTCACATAACGTTGTTTAGGGGCTGGCAGGGCTGGGACAGGGATGTGTGGCCTTTGGAAAACGAGGGGGAGGCAGGTCCCCAAAGCTTGCTCTCTGGACCTTTCTTCCTGGTTTCCCCAGCCCGTCACTGGAGCTATCTCCTCTCACTCTTGAGTCTTCAGAAACTTGAAAGCTAGGCAACTGCCAGTTAGACCATATTCTGTCTTTCGAAATGGCCTTGGAGGGGACTAGCTTCTCAAGAGGCAGCTGCTACTAGTTTTAGTCTGTAATAGCACCGTGGAGCACTCACGTTGGCGCCTCCCAGCTCTAAGGCAGAGAGATGATGCTTCTTCCCAAGGAAATGTCTAGCTCCCGGGAGGGACCTCATAGATGGTTCTTCTTTAAGACATCCAAGACAAACTGGGAGGCTGTGACCTGACCTGCTTCCTCTGACGGATTTCGCCAAGTGACCCCCTTTGACTCTGAGCCTCTTGATGTGGATTTTGTTTCCTGAGCACCGAGGGAATCTGTGCCCCGTGTCGCCCTGACAGCTGGGGTGGCGATTTCACAGCTGTCAGCAGAGGGGTTCAGGTCATTGTTACACCTGAATTGGGCCGGCAGGAGCTCCCAGAGGTCTTCCTGGATCTGTCAGGCTCAGCTGAGACGTGGGGGGATTCCTCCTGCCTGAGAAGCCCCAGGAGAGAAGGGGACAGCTGGCCATCTTTGCACCCGAGGTAGGTTCTGCTGTTGGGGAATTTTGTTCTGGCTCAGTCTTTCAGGTCAAATGAGAACAGGAGTGGGGAGGGGCAGAAAGGGGGCGGGAGAGCATGCATCTGGGGAGAATGAAGCCTTTGACTGTCTTTCCTAAGCAGCCTCCTCGCTCGCTCACTCTCTTTCGGTGTGTTTCTGTCTCCATCTATATTACTCTCCTCTGTCTCTGCTTGCACACTGCTATCTCCCTTCACTCCCCGCTTCTAAATCACCTCCCCCTTTCCTCCGCATTTCCCCCCCTTCCTTCTCTGCAGTCTCACTTCCTCTGCCTTTCTTTCTTCTCACCTTTCTGGCTTTCCCTCATCTGCCATTTGAACCTCTTCTTCCTTCTTTGTGCATCTTTCTCTCACTTTCCTGGGAGCTGGGAGCACCTTGGGGTGTTTCAGTTGGGCTCACTCTTTGCATTCGAGGATGGCTGTGACCTTGGGTGTTTGCTCAGAAGGTTGTTCTCCAGCTGGTGGACTCTCTGTTTTCCTGCCAGTACAGACAGCATCCTGTCCTAGCGTGCTCACCTCTGGGGGTGGAGTCCTGAGTTTCTGGAGCAAGATGAGATTGCTGTGGGTTTAGAAAACATCTCTGATGAAATTTCCTGAATCTGCAAGTAGAAAATAGAGAAGGCGGGTTGGAGAGAAGAAAGAGAACCTCAAATATTTCAGATAAATATTTTGCTTGTGTAGCACTGGACTCTGCTCACTCCAGGTCCCCAACCTTGAGAAGCTTGCAGAAGAGTTCCAGACAATGCACTATAGATACAGTGAAATAAACACAGAAAAGAGGATGTAGGAGGAAGGCATAGAGTGGAATTAACCTAGAAAAAGCCTTAATTCAAGGCTGGCCTTCTGAATGCCCTGAATTCACTCAAAGGTTCTCAGAGCTGTCTCTCTCATATCCTGAAAGCAGAACAAAAGCAGAGTTTGTAAATCCCAGTGGTGTGAAGTGCAGGGGACGACTCTCCTTAGAAAGATGGCTTAAGATTCACCAACCGGTTTATAAGGAGGCTTTTTCTTTGTGCGTCTCTTTGCTGGAGGTCGTGTAGACTGAGTCCCACGTGTATCAGGATATTAGGTTTTTGGAGGGTTGTTGTTCAGTTGCTCAGTTGTGTCTGACCCTTTGCAACCCCATGAACTGCAGCACGCCAGGCCTCCCTGTCCTTCACCGTCTCACGGAATTCGCTCAAACTCATGCCCATGGAGTTGGTGATGCCGTCCAACCATCTCATCTTCTGCTGCCCCCTTCTCCTTCTGCCTTCAGTCTTTCCCAGCATCAGGGTCTTTTCCCATGAGGGTAATGGACATTTTCTAAAAGAAAATTGCAGTGACAGTTGTACTTGATAAGTTAACTCACAAAAGTCACTGAATTTTTTTTTAAGTGACATGAGGCTAATAACCCCAGAGTTTCATGTCTTGTCTGGGAGATGGTTTGGTTTTATAAATCTAGACGTTAAGCCTCTTTAAAAATGGACCAGATTGCATATTCGAGAAGGATGATAGTTTTTTTCTCTGCCGCGTGGGGACACTTTAGAGCTCTCATGCTGCTCCCAGCCAGTGCTAGGAACCATTTGTTTTGTTTTGAATTTTGACAATGAGACCATTGTGGGATTGACGTGCTCCTTTCTTTTGGCTCTGAAGACAGACTAAGCCATTTCTGGTCCATGCAGAGCCTGGTCAGCTTGTCTTGAACTATGATAAGCACGTTGAACATGACTCGTGACAGCATAAAGACAATGAACTTGCCCACCCCGCACACTGCCCCCCAACCCACCCAAAGCTAAGGGGTTTACACTTTGCTGGCAAAACCTCACAAACGCAGAAAATTCCACCTCATCTCTGTTTCCCTGGAAACTCAGAGTTCCTTGAGAAATTGCATAGGAGCCGAGGTGTTAGTCTCCTGGTCTGCCCCCCGCCCTCCAGTGGCTGAGCGGGTGTCGCAGGCTTATGGCGCATTCAGAACACAGGAGAAGCGGGGGTGAGGGTCTTCCCTTAGCCGGTCCTCCTCTCGGAGTGCTCATCAGATGCCATTGCTCTCTGCTCTCACTTGCCTTCCCCCTCACTGATCCTTTCCTTCCCCTCCCCGCCCTTGGTGCTTTTCCTTACGTGACACCTTCCAGTCCTGCTATTTATCGTGCCTTCTCTCGGCTGGCTGAGCCCTTGCTTTTGGCAATGTTTTGTCCCCCGGCATCTCTCCATAAATGCCAAGATAGATTTCCAAGGAACGCGGTCCTCCTGGGACAATCTGGCTGGAACCTGCCGGGCCGGCTCTGATTGGTTCTGACTGTGAGTTATTGCCCGGGGAAGCAAAGTTTGGTCTAATTGTAGCTTGTCAGGGTCACTTAGAGAAGGAAAAGAAACCCATTCTTTAAACTGAAGGATTTCCTCTCTCACTCCCACTTGACACCAGGCTGCCCCGGGGTGCGAGGCTCTCTTGGGGCAGAATCGTGCTGGAGCTTGGGGCTTCTCCCGAGAGAGAGCCTCTAGATGCAAGCCACTGGGAATGAAGACAGATGGGCTCCTAGTTCCTGTGTTATCATGTCTCACGATGAACCACTTTCCTGATCTGGGCCTGAGGTCCCTGCGGGGCTGGAGATGGTCATTTCTTTCCCCTCCCTTTGCTCTGAACTCCTAGCGAAGGGCGTTCTTGCCACCTCTTTGTTCCATATATTAAAAAACCCTTTTTGTTGGAGACTACTTGATTTACAATGTTGTGTTAATTTCAGGTGTACAGCAGTGATTCAGCTATGCCTATATGTATATCTATTCATTTTTAAAGATTCTTTCCCCATATAGGTCATTAAGGAGTACTGAGCAGAGTTTCCTGTGCTATAAGTAGGTCCTTGTGAGTTATCTTGGTGCTCATCCCTAGGAAGGAGATGAAAACCTATCAGTGAGCACCTGGGAAAGGTTTTCCAGAATGAGTGACTGCTTCTTTCAGAACAAGAAAGAAAAAGAGTCAGACACCTCAATACTGGTATCTCACCTTGGCCATCCGTACTGGTCTAACCTTGGCCATCAGCGTTAGCTGTTGGAGGCCTAGCCCTGGTAGAATTTATGACAATTAAAAAAAAATTATTTTATTGAAGTATAGTTGATTTACAGTTTGTTAATTTCTGCTGCACAGTAAAGTGATTCAGTTATACATATATAGATATCCTTTTTCATATTCTTTTCATCATGGTTTATCTATGACTTGTTTTTTTTTTGAGCACAGCTCTGACCTCATCCTTGTTGCTATGGAGAGGGTTTCCTTTCGTCTGTCACGCGCCCGGCAGACACTCTTTGCCTGGCTAGAAAACATCTTGGAGCCTTAAGTGGCCTTCATCACAGGTGCAGGGAATGCAGACAGACCCTGTCTCTTTGGCGATAGTGAAACCAACATCTCCAAGGAGCTTGCAGCCGAGCTGTCTACGGTGCTGCTATTTTTGACATGCTTGCTTGCTCCCAGGACTTGACAACCGCTGTCTCCAGGAGACAGACAAACCCTGCTTTTGGCAGCAGACATTTTGCCTTGGGAAAAAAATATAGGAAGACAGTCCTGCAGTCAGGAGGGGCTGGTGCTGTGCCTTCCCGCTCCTCCAGGAGGCTGGCACCTGGCCGGTGGGGTGGTGGGTCTGAGGCTGGGGTGGCACCCCCATCTGGGAATCCATCCTGCCCCATGGGAGTGGTCCTAACAAGAATGAGAATGGCATCTTTCATTTAAGAAAGCATCTCAGTTCAGTGCTTTCAGACATTATGTCTTATAGCAGAGGTTAGGAGCCTGGACTCTGGAGCCAGTTGTCTGGGTTCAGATCCCACCTCTGCCGCTCACTGGCTGGGTGATGTGAACCAAGTTCTGGAACCTTCTGTGCCTCAGTTTCCTTCTATTTAAAATGGGGGCATAATGGGGCCAATCTCATAGGGCTGTTTCAAAGATTAGATGAGTTAATATGAATACCCTGTTTATGTAACACCAAGTAACACTACGTACACAGTGTGATGTAAGCAAGCACCACACAGAGGTTGATATCATCAGTGCTGTTATCCTTCAACGACCAAATGCAATGGGAAGGCTAGGCATTGTTTCCCTCTTTGGCAGAGAAGGCAGTTGAGGCTCAGTGGGCAAGTTCAAGGGCACCTGGCTATCGAGTGGTCCACCACCCTCAGGTGAGACGTGATGAGCAGAACCCAGGAAAACTCCAATGGATATTCAGCAAGAAGCATCCCTAGTTCCCTAACCAGGGATCAAACTTGCTTTTCCTGCATTGCAAGCATGGAATCTTAATCACTGGACCACCAGGGAAGTCCCATGTTTTGTTTTTAAAAAAAATTGTTTTGGCCTCACTGTGCAGTATGCAGGATCCCAGTTCTCTGACCAGGGATCTAAACCGAGCCCCGTGCATTGCAAGGCAGGTTTTTAACCACTGGACCACCAGGGAAGTCCCCGATAGGCTTTTACTTACTTGCCAGTTTGTCTTTTTGACTGAAAATCCACAGGCTTCCTATGGTGTTTTCCTTCTGGGGCTCTGAAGGCACAGAACTGCTCATGCATTTTTCTAGAGGGTCTTTCCTCACCCCATCACTGTTCTCCCCGCATGTGTTAGCAGCCTGGGAGGGTGGGAGTGGCTCTCTTCTAGAGCCTTCCTCTAATACTTCCTTTGAATCCTCTTCTTTGGGACAGATGTAGGGTCTCACAGGTGGCCCTCGGGACAGAACCCATAAGCTGGACCCTGGCTCAGAGTTTTCGTCTACAATTCTAGCGGCTTTCAAATCCCACTTCCCTGGTCCTCACCCTCAGCATCCTTTTTGGTCTCACTATGTCCCTTTCCCCTTTGCAGTGGGGTACCTGCTGACATTCCTTGGTTGTTTTCCACTGTTTTTTTCCTCCTTTCAGGGGCTTCCCAAGTGGTGCTAGTGGTAAAGAATCTGCCTACCAATACCGGAGACGCAGGAGATGTGGGTTCGATCCCTGGGTCGGGGAGATCCCCTGGAGAAGGGCATGTCATCCCACTCCAGTATTCTTGCCTGGAGAATCCCATGAACAGAGGAGCCTGGCGGGTTACAGCCCATGGGGTCACAAAGAGTTGGACACGACTGAGTGTCTGAGCAATTTCCTCCTTTCAGAGGGTACAGGAGACCCTAGGGTCGAAAGAAGCTGCTACCCCACCTCCTTTGGTTTTCTGGTCTGCTTCCACTGAGACTGAAGGGCAGCTGCTGGCTTGGGGGTCTCAGTTCCGGGCCAACAGCTGTACACATCCTTAGCTCATTCCTGAGGCCACTGCAGTGTCCCATGGGGGACTTGGCCCCAGGCAGGAAATGGGACTGCCCTCTCCATCCTGAATTCAGAACTTCTGGCTTCCTTGCTTTCAGAGTCAGAGAACTTAGGTCTGAATCATCTGTTAGCTGCACCTTGTATAAATCTCTCCATGCTTCTGTTTACCATCTGCAAAATAAGGAAGTGAATTCCACTCAGCCCACCTGGTGGTTGCGAGGTTGCAAGCGAAAGGATTTCCCAGGCCACACACTCTCAGGAGAGCCTGGCTCCCTGCTCTGCCAGGCAGCTGAGGGGGCTTCAGTGACACTGATCAGCCACCCAAGAGTGACCAGCCACCTGCACCTCAAAGAAAGGGCGTCTCAGGTGACTGCAGTTTCGTTCTCTGAAACCAACATTGAAGTGAAATACAGCAAAAAAGAAGACTTAGGATATCAACTTTTAAGCTCAAAGGCTCTTTTCCTAAAGGATTCATTGCAGAATCTCTAAATAAATTGTGTGTAAGACATGATTTAATATAGAGAAATTAAAAGATGCTTGCTCCTTGGAAGAAAAGCTGTGACAAACCTAGACAGTGTATTAAAGAGCAGAGACGTCACCTTGCCAACAAAGGTCCTCATAGTCAAAGCCATGGTTTTTCCAGTAGTCACGTATGGATGTGAGAATCGGACCATAAAGAAGGCTGAGCACCAAAGAATGGTTGCTTTTGAACTGCTGGAGAAGACTCTTGAGAGTCCTTTGGACAGGAAGGCAATCAAAGCAGCCAGTCCTAAAGGAGATCAACCCTGAATATTCAATGGAAAGACTGATGCTGAAGCTGAAGCTCCAATACTTTGGCCACCTGATGCAAAGAGCAGACTCACTGGAAAAGACCCTGATGCTGGGAAAGACTGAGGGCAGGAGGAGAAGGGAGTGACAGAGGATGAGATGGTTGGATGGCGTCACCGATTCAATGGACATGAGTTTGAGCAAACTCAGGGAGATGGTGAAGGACAGAGAAGCCTGGTGTGCTGCAGTCCATGGGGTCATAAGGGGTCAGACATGGCTTAGTGACTGAACAAACAATAAAAATCACAGGACCAGAGTCAGACAGAGTGAAGTTTCCAGAGGCCATGGTAGCTGAGTCATAAATCAGACAGACACTCATCAGCTGCTTTAAGGCAATTTGGCATCCCTGGGAAGAGAGAAAAGTCTGGTGTGCTTGGGAAAAATTGTGTGGCCTGTGAGGTTTTCTCTCTGCTGTAGGGAATGTGTCTGGCTTTTCAGGAGCTACATACATTTGTGTGTGGTGAGCCCAGCTTCTCATTCACTCAATAGACCTCAGGCAGTTGCCCTCTGCTCATCTGGAAGGGTGTTCGTTTTCTATTTTATTTTGCTTTTTAAAAGTTTTTTTTGGGGGGGATGTAGATCATTTTTAAAGTCTTTGCTGAATTTGTTACAATGTTGCTTCTGTTTTATGTTTTGGTATTTTGCCTTCATGGCATATGAGATCTTAGCTCCCTGACCAGGGATTGAACCCTCGCCCTGCTGCACTAGAAGGTGAAATCTTAACCACTGAAATGCCGGGAAGTCCCTGTCTGAAGTCTGGGAGTGGATGAGAACCTGGGCTCCTCATGTGCACACCTTACTTTTTATTTTACTTTCAGTTCAGTTCAGTCGCTCAGTTGTGTCTGACTCTTTGCAACCCCATGGACTGCAGTACGCCAGGCTTACCTGTCCATCATCAATTCCTGAAGCTTGCTCTAATTCATGTCCATCAAGTTGGTGGTGCCATCCAACCATCTCATCCTCTGTCACTCCCTTCTCCTCCTACCCTCAGTCTTTCCCAGCATCAAGGTCTTTTCCAATGAGTCAGTTCTTTGCATCAGGTGGCCAAAGTATTGGAGTTTCAGCTTCAGCATCAGTCCTTCCAATGAATATTCAGGACTGATTTCCTTTAGGATGGACTGGTTTGATCTCCTTGCTGTCCAAGGGACTCTCAAGAGTCTTCTCCAACATCACAGTTCAGAAGCATCAATTCTTTGGCTTGGCACTCAGCTTTCTTTATAGTCCAATGCTCACATCCATATGTGACTACTGGAAAAACCATAGCTTTAACTAGATGGACCTTTACATTACTAGACATAGGAAAGTACTGTCTCTGCTATGCTGTCTAGGTTGGTCATAGCTTTTCTTCCAAAGAGTAAGTGTCTTTTAATTTCATGGCTGCAATCACCATCTGCAGTGATTTTGGAGCCCCCCAAAATAAAGTCTCTCACTGTTTCCATTGTTTCCCCATCTGTTTGCCATGAAGTGATGGGACCAGATGCCACGACCTTTTTTTGAATGTTGAGTTTTAAGCCAACTTTTTCCCTCTCCTCTTTCATTTTCATCATGAGGCTCTTTAGTTCTTTGCTTTCTGCCATAAGGATGGTGTCATCTGCATATCTGAGGTTATTGATATTTCTCCCAGCAATCTTGATTCCAACTTGTGCTTCATCCAGCCCAGGATTTCACATGATGTACTCTGCATAGAAGTTAAATAGGCAGGGTGACAACACACAGCCTTGATGTACTCCTTTCCCAATTTGGAATCAGTCTGTTGTTCCATGTCCAGTTCTGTCGCTTCTTAACCTGCATACAGATTTCTCAGGAGGCAGGTAAGATGGTCTGATGTTCCCATCTCTTTAAGAATTTTCCACAGTTTGTTGTGATCCACATAGTCAAAGGCTTTGGCATAGTCAATAAAGCAGAAGTAGATGTTTTTCTGGAACTCCCTTGCTTTTTTGATGATCCAGCAGATGTTGGCAATTTGATCTCTAGTTCCTCTGCCTTTTCTAAATCCAGCTTGAACATCTGGAAGTTTATGGTTTACTTACTGTTGAAGCCTGGCTTGTAGAACTTTGAACATTGCTTTACTAGCATGTGAGATGAGTGCAATTGTGCGGTAGTTTGAACATTCTTTGACATTGCCTTTCTTTGGGATTGGAATGAAAACTAACCTTTTCCAGTCCTGTGGCCACTGCTGAATTTTCCAACCTTGCTGGCATATTGAGTGCAGCACTTTTACAGCATCATCTTTTAGGATTTGAAATAGCTCAACTGGAATTCCATCACCTCCACTAGCTTTGTTCATAGTGATGCTTCTTAAGGCCCACTTGACTTCACATTCCAGGATGTCTGGCTCTAGGTGAGTGATCACACCATCGTGGTTATCTCGGTCATGAAGATCTTTTTTGTACTTTACTTTACTCTTTATTTTTTCTTTCTGCATCTGCTCTGCCCTGGTACATGGTTTTACATATGTGCAGCATTCCAAACAGCTATCACAAAGTGCCTAACCTGAGATTTCACAGCTACTTCTGACCACATGTCCTAAATCAGAGATGATGGGACACTAAGAAATACTGGACATGACAGTTTTGTCTCAGTAAAGGTGGAAAGAATAGAAAAAAATAAAACAGAAGAAATGTTGGAAGAGTTCACATGCAGCGTCGGATTTTTGTTTTCTTCTGAAGAATAATAGGTCTGGTCTCCTTGGGCTTGTGTCTCAGTTTTCTAACATTGGTCAGAAGCACTGAACACAGTTGCTGCTTCAGAAAGGCAGAGTGATCCCTTTGTTTTTTAAAAAATAATTATTATTTATTTGGCTGCAGTGGGTCTTAGTTATGGCACGCAGGATCTTTGGTCTTTGTTGCAGCACGCAGGGTCTTGAGTTGAGGCATGTGGGATCTAGTTCCTTGACCAGGGATTGAAACCAGGCCCCCTGCATTGGGAGTGTGGAGTCTTAGTCACTGGACCACCAGGGAGGCCCCAGGCTGGGCGCTGTTGCCCGGTGCCCATGGAGGCACTGTGCCTGTGGTGTTGGGCTTCTCATGGGAGGAAGACCTCTTCCTACGTGTGCATTTGAACCCCGGGCTGGAACATCTGAGGCTGAACCATGGTGCCCTGGTCTCCTCCATCTGGTGACCTGTGGATGCTAGCTTGTGTGGCTGCTCTTGGAAGCCTTCCTGCGGGATCGTGTTGGACTGAGTCACAGCGGACTGTTAGATGGGGGTGGGAGGAGGGTAGTTATCAGACACAGACAGTGGGAGGGAGCGGAGGTGAGGGCTGGCAGCTGGGGAAGAGACAGTCACAGCTCCAGACGAGGGATGCTGCTGCAGGGGAGCAGGGACCTCCCAGTAATTAGGAACATGCTCAGTTAATGTGCAAATATAGCACCCTGGGGCTCTCTGCCATCACCCTTGTGTAGGCTCTCAGCACCCAATGTTAGAATTATTGCAATGTTAGTCGCTCAGTCATGTCTGACTCCTTGTGACTCCATGGACTGTAGCCCACCAGGTTCCTCTGTCCATGGAATTCTCTAGGCCAAAATACTGGAGTGGGTAGCCATTTTCTTCCCCAGGGAATCTTCCCGAATTAGGGATCGAACCCAGGTCTCCTGCATTGCAGGCAGATTCTTTACCATCTAAGCCACAAGGGAAGCCTAGAATTATTGCAATAAGACCATTCAATTTGGGGAAAAAAGAACACTCTAAGTTACATACTCTGTTCAATTACGTGGGCAGGGAGACAGGTGAGTGTGAAGCAATAAAGGTTTTCGATCTAAAATGACTAGGATGAGAAAAAGGCAAACTGTGGTGTTGGGCTATTTCCCATTTGAGGATGACCTCCTGCATCTCTGATGTCAGATAACTAGGTGTCCCCTATGCCTGCCGGCTGGGAGCGGGACAGAATTGAGAGAGGGCATTCCTAAAGTGGGACCATATGGCTTTTCTGGGTCATCACTTGCTCGCAGCCTGGACTCTGCATTTGTCGGCTGTCTGGGACATCATGACCCCGCTGTCAGCCCCAGACCCCTTCTTGTCCTTCTGAGATTATTCCCAGTGAGTTTCGGCTCCCAGGGGAACTCTTGTGTTTGTGAGATTTACTGGCTGAAAGTTAAATCATTGTAGAACTGGATCCATGTCCAACATATTGCCTTGGGAGGCAGATAAGAAAGTCTCCCTTTTTCAAGTGCTTTACGGGTAATTTCATTGCGATATTTCAGGGCTAGAATTCAAATGGAAAGTCTCAAAAGCAATTTGAGCTGCAATCAGCTCAAAATCCTCCGGATTCCAAGAGAGGTGAGGTCATCCCTTACCAGGGACAACTTTCACTGCAGAAAACACAAGTTGAAAAAAATTCTATAACCCTTCCTTCCATTCCCTTAAAATATCTGCTGTTTCCAGGAGTGTGGAAAAAATGAAATCAGGTTGGACTTAAAGGAAATCCCTCATGGGCCTTCCATCTGAATGCTTCTCTGCCTCACTTTTTCCAATAGGTGTACTTCTAAAAAGTTGCTGTTTTTGTTGTGTGAGTGTGTGTGCACGTGTGTGTATAAAAATAATAGATTCACTTTCTATCAGAGGTGTTTTCAATAGTAGGGAGCTTTTTCACATTAAAAAAATCTCAGTATAGCTAAACTTACATGAGGATATCTGGTCTATGGCAAAAGGAACCTTGACTAGTTTGTGGCACACTTCCTACGAATACCATCCTAATTCCCTTTCTCTAATGGTGGGTAAAGGAATACTCTCAGAAAGATTTAAGAAAGAAAGAGCCTTTCTATTTGTTGGCAGAAGCAGGGGATACTTTTCAAAATGCATCTTCAGAAGTGGGAACTTGAGGAGACTCTTATCATTTGCATGGCTTTCTTACTGCATTTTGACTCTAGGTGCTGAATCTGCCAGTATTCTGACGTGTGCGAGTTCGGTCACTCGGACCTGTTCGACTCTTTGACCCCATGGGCTGTAGCCTGCCAGGCTCCTGGTGGGTTGCCATTTCCTCCTCCAGGGAACCTTCCTGATTCAGGGATCGAACCCACATCTCTTGGGTCTCCTGCATTGGCAGGCAGATTCTTTACCACTGCGCCGCCTGGCAGCACTGCATTTTCCGTCCCTGTGGCCGTGTCAGATGAGGCAGGATGGGAGATTTGAGGACACAGTTCTGAGCCCCTAGTTTCTCTGTAAACCAAGTCGAAAGAGGTGATCTCAGTCAACCCGGGAGACGGCGCCCAGTGCTGCCACCCTCTGGCTCTGCCAATGTGTGGCCTTGGGGGTGTGGGGAACCTCTCTGAGCATTTTCTACCCTGTGAAAACATCCCTCATGGTGGCCAGTGGAATGTACTGGCCCCGGTGTGTCACACGGCCTGGCAAGCATCCAATCAGAGAGCAGTATTATTTCCATGGTCTCTCTTTTCTTTCCCTGGTTCAGTGGGATGTTGAGGCTTCAATCGGCAAGCGTCTGAAAACTGTCCAACCTTTCGGAATGGTGGAAACCACTTGGAGCTCTCAAAATTAGTCTTTTGGGAGATATCAGTTTCAGTTCAGTTCAGTTCAGTCGCTCAGTCATGTCCGACTCTGTGAGACCCCATGAATCGCAGCACGCCAGGCCTCCCTGTCCATCACCAACTCCTGGAGTTCACTCAGACTCACGTCCATCGAGTCAGTGATGCCACCCAGCGATCTCATCCTCTGTCGTCCCCTTCTCCTCCTGCCCCCAATCCCTCCCAGCATCAAAGTCTTTTCCAATGAGTCAGCTCTTCGCATGAGGTGGCCAGAGTACTGGAGCTTCAGCTTCAGCATCGTTCCTTGGGAGATATAAGTATCTATATGAAGAAGGCTGAACACCGAAGAATTGACGCTTTTGAACTGTGGTGTTGGAGAAGACTCTTGAGAGTCCCTCGGACTGCAAGGAATCCAACCAGTCCATTCGGAAGATCAGCCCTGGGATTTCTTTGGAAGGAATGATGCTAAAGCTGAAACTCCAGTACTTTGGCCACCTCATGCGAAGAGTTGACTCACTGGAAAAGACTGTGATGCTGGGAGGGATTGGGGGCAGGAAGAGAAGGGGACAACAGAGGATGAGATGGCTGGATGGCATCACCCACTTGATGGACATGAGTCTGAGTGAACTCCGGGAGTTGGTGATGGACAGGGAGGCCTGGCGTGCTGCAATTCATGGGGTCGCAGAGTCGGACACGACTGAGCGACTGAACTGAACTGAACCGAACTGAATAGTTTCCCTTGCTTTACAGATTTAGATTGGTTGACCACAATCCAGCTATTCAATCATCAGATACTTGACTGTCACAGAGGAGACTCATGGAAGGGGGTTTAATGCCCTTTTCAACTTGAAAACTACTCCCAAGCTAAAAATGCCAGCAGAACAGAGTATCCAAGGATTCCAGTAAATCCCTTTAAAAAGGACGTGAGCAATGAGGCAATATATCCCTGGGAGCAGTGAGAGCTTCCAGCTCACTTAGGAATTAACTGAGCATGTGAGTAAGCGAGTGTAGACAGATCTGGGGCTCAGCTGGTTACCTGCCTGGCTTCTGGGCCCAGGTGGGGTGCTACCCGGGGTGCCCAGCAGCTCATTGACGTGCCTTTTGTTATGTGTTTGGGGTCGATGTTCTTTGAAATTACAACACAAACTGTTGGAAAATATGATCCAGTTTACAGAGAACGTATTTCTTTATATGCAGCATTTCAGGAATGTGTTTCACTTGCATGGAAGTCAGTTGAGCTCCATGGTAAATACGTAGAGAATAAGACAAAATGACATGGAATAATTGAATAAGGAGAGACTTCCAGAAGTCAGGGAATATAGTACTCTGCCTTGCACTTGAGTAAGTTCCTAATTTTCCCAGGCCTCTTCTTCTTCTTTTTAATATTTACTTATGTATTTGGTTGCACCTGGTCTTAGTTGCGGCACGTGGGATCTAGTTCCCTGACCAGGGATCAAACCCAGGCCCCCTGTATTGGGAGCCCAGAGTCTTAGCCACTGGACCACCAGGAAAGTCCCCCAGGCCTCTCCTGAGACTTCCCCAATGAGAATCCGTATCCTACACCCCTTCAAGGACGTGTGTTTGGGTTTCACAGCCTTTGTCGTCGGGACTTTTTCCTCCTATGTCAGTTACACATTGCCTGTGGTACTTTAACATCCTCGTATTTTTTCTTCTGCTGCAATGTATACTCGGCTGACTGTATTACCTAGAATAGCTCCTTCTGTCAGTTCCTCAAGGTGATCTGCAGAGCACCAGGCCAACATTCCCACGGGAGCGGGATCTCTGGGCAGGATGCTCGTTTCAGAAACGATGGTCCTAGTGGTTAAGAATCTGCCTTGTGATGCAGGGAATGCAAGTTCCATCCCTGGTCGGAGAACTAAGACTCCACATGCCGAGGGACAGCTAAGCCTGCGCCCCACGACTACCAAGCCCACGTGCTCCAGCACCCACGAGCAGCAACTGGAGAGTCTGTGGGCCACAAGAAAAGATCCTGCACAAAACAAGCAAGATCCCAAGTGCTGCAACTAAGACCCAGCCCAGCCAAATAGCACTGCCTCTGAGAGATACAGAAGGCATATGTGCAGAAGATTAAAGCCTCTGAGAAGTCCTGCAACAAGTAAAGCTGTTTCACTTCTCAAGTCAGTGCTGTTCAAAGTTTTTTTTTTTTTTAAACCTCAGAAGCTCCACCTCTTTTTGGAGGGAACTTCTATTCATGCCCCACAGAAAACCCCCTGTAATCCAAGGAATATTAATACATTTCGAGAAACTCAAAGAGATCTGAAACTCCCAGCAATGGCTTTGAGTCCGTGAAACCTCAGCCCTTTAAATAAGGTCTTCTCAAATGGATCGTTGTGGACCTCCTTAGCAACCGTCTTCAAGTTTTCCACACTCCTCTTAAGTTTGTGCAGAGGCTTACACAATCAGTGAGTTGCTAAGGCTCTGAATAATGCAGAAGGAGATATTCCCTCCCCTGGTGGCCTTTCTCTTAAGTAGAAGTCCTTGAGAAAAAGAACTGGAAGCGTTGTTCTTCATTAGAGGTGAAGTTTATGTTCCGCTTTGCTCACAAGTGGCCACACTTCAGACGCACTTCGCCAGTGGATGACTGACTTCGGGGTTGCCTTACAGTGCTAGCAGTTTGATTTCCATGCGCATTGTTAACCAAACCAGAGAAGTCGCTTCAGTCTCGCCTGACTCTGTGCGACCTCATGGACCATGGCCCGCCAGGCTCCTCTGTCCATGGGATTCTCCAGGCAAGACTACTGGAGTGGGTTGCCATTTCCTTCTCCACGGAATCTTCCCAAACCAGGGATCGAACCCAGGCCCCCTGGGTCTCCTGAATTGCAGGCAGATTCTTTACCGTGGAGCCACTGGGGAAGTAAGTCCCTTCTGTGCTTAGAGACAAAAGGAGAGGATGTGGTTGCTCTTGGCCTGCTGTGGCCTTTGTCTTGGCTCCTCTTCTGGACATGCTGGACTGTGAGGAGGGGCTTCTGATAACCCATGGTTTCATCTTTAAATCCACCAAGAGTCAGAACAAGTGGACTGTGTAAAAAGTGGGAATTACATTTAACTCTGGGCCTGTCACTGGCTTCGGAGAAGGCAATGGCACCCCACTCCAGTACTCTTGCCTGGAAGATCCATGGACGGAGGAGCCTGGTGGGCTGCTGTCTGTGGGGTCTCACAGAGTCAGACACGACTGAAGCGACTTAGCAGCAGCAGCAGCAGCTGTCACCGGCTTGCTGTGGCCCTGAGCAGGTCGCCTGCCTGGCACTGGGCATGTATTAACTGTCGGTATGATTCTGTCCCAGAGTCTTCATCTGTACAGTGAGGTGGTTGCATTAGACGATTTTTGAGCTTTTGCTGGAAAATTTTGTGGGCGCTCAAGCCTATTCATTAAACATACAGCTGGTTCCCTTGATCACTTGGCCAACTTTATTGCTTGACTTTTGCCACTAGAGTGATCTTTCAAAGAGAGAGTGGGCGTTAACTTACAATTTCAACTTTATATAGAATCATTCAGTTTCAGAGGTTATCTATTCCAGTCTCTTGCTTTACAAAGATCAGAACTTAACACTTAAAAAATATACTGAGCTGGTTTATAGCAAAGTCTTGGAAGCGGTCATAGTTTTCTATGTGATACCAAACATGATAAATCTCTTCCCTCTGCTTCTCACTTTCCCTCTCTCTCCATCTTTCCTCCTTCCCTCCCTTCCTTCCTTCCTGTTTTCTTAGATGAAGTCTTTCTTAGTCATTAAGTGATTTCTTAATCGGTTAAATCTCAGAGTAGCAAAATAAGCGTTCCTCGGTGTTGTCTGTGTCAGAACCTTGGCTTTATGACTGGAAAGACGTGGGGTGTGGACGGACACTTCTGTGTTAAGGAGAAGCAGGGAATGCAGACCAGCACAGATGCTGATCTAGTATCCTCTTGGCTCTCTGGCCCCCCACTTGCAGAGGGAACCTGTAGAAAAGACAAAGCCAAGTAGGTACAGCTCTTTGGTGTCTTCAAAGTAGGAGCTGCCTCGTGCTGTTTCTGGGTAAGCCCGAGGGCGGTGTTGGACTGTTTGCTGGGATGTTCCCACTGAGCCATGCAGTTTTTCTGATAGGAAGGTCTGTCCAGCTCTGCCCTTTCAGCTCAGTCCCAGGAGCTGGTGCTGCACTTCGGGACCAGGGTCCTTGTTGAGCTGGCTCTCAGTCCTGCCCAGCTCCCAGGTCCTGGTGCTTTTTGGTGTTTGTGCCTCATCTTTATCCCATTTTGCCTCGCTTCCTACTGCTGGTGCAGCCTGACGAGCAGCAGAGGGCTGGCCAGAGACAGAGAAAGCCCATGTGGACTCCGAGCGTACTGTTTGAGCAAACGGCTTGAAACGGTTTTATTTACTGACTTTAAAAGTTGTATCTGGTCATTATGGAAAACTTGTGCAATTTAGAAAAGGATCAGGAAGAAAATAAAAGTTCCCAGAGTCCCATAACCAGAGACTTTCAGTGTTGGTATTTTGCTGGTTTTTCTTCCAGACCAGCTCTGTCTCTGCATCTCTCTGTTGAGATCCATTTTGCATTTCATTAAAAAAAAAAAAGCTCCATATTTTGTCTCTAATTTTCTCATGCAGTTATCACATAGATGCACCATCATTTTGGTAACCTACTGCTTACTGTGGGTCATTCTGGTTGTTTGCTAGCTTTTTGTTCTAAATGATGCTACGGTGGACATTTTTCCTCTATATAAGTGTTCACATTTATGATTCTTTCCTTAGGTTGTGTTCCTCCAAGAGTCAAGTAGCATAGATAAATTGAGCAAATTATTTTCTATACCTCAGCTTCCTCACCTATCATAAAGCAAGAACAGAAACAATAACAGGAGACACTTCACCAGCAGCCACATTTCTAAGCACGTCTCCTGCACCGACTTGCTTGCTTTCCCAGCAGCACTGTGAGAAGCTCCACCCCAGAGGAGCCGCTGCTCCAAGTCTCACGGTCCAGGCATTCTAGCTGTAGCATCCTTGCTCTTAACTTCCCCGTGAGACAGGGAACAGTCCCCTGATCTCTCTCCAGTCCTAAGGTCATCTACATCATTTATTTCTACATTAGCCGTGTTCCCAAGTAACACGGTTGCCTGGTGTGAGTTCTTGACTCCTTAAATCCTTGAATCCTCTTCACCCTGGCATTTGTGTGTTTAATGGGATTGGGGTGTGTGTGTGTATGTGTGTGTGTGTGCACGTACACACACTTATGTAATCTCAGGAATGGAGCAGAGCCAACGAGAGAGTATGGGGCAGAAAAGCCTGGATATCTGTTGACGAAACAATGAAGCGTGGTTATTCGGTGTTAGTCATTAAGGATAACTCATCTCAGCCTCTATGGCTGGGACATCGGTCATGTTAGAATTGGGCTGTCAGTCCAGTGGAGCAGGTATGGGGTGGGGAGCGCTGTCCCGTGCCACCCCATCCCCAGAGCACATGTCTGCATGTATTCCCTGAAGAGGGCACGTCCCCTCCCCGAGCGGCTCCATCCAGAGCAGGGTGATGCCCGCAGGTGTGACTGTTCATCCTGCAAGGAAGATGGGATCACAGACTCATCACAGAATGAGGTCCGTGCTGCCTCATCATGGTGTTCAATACAGAGACCACTCAGCCTCCCAGAAACCCCGACGCAGGATCTGGGAGAAGCTGAGGGTCTGCTTCTCTAAGACGTGTATGCCGCATGACTGTCTTCAGGAAACCTGAGGAGATCTGAGGTGGTGGGTCTCCACCTTTCCAGTGCTTCAGAATCACCCTGACGTGTTAGTCACTTCAGTCATGACCGACTCTTTGTGACCCCATTGACTGTAGCCCGCCAGGCTCCTCTGTCCATGGGGATTCTCCAGGCAAGAATATTAGAGTGGGTTGCCATGCCCTCCTCTGGGGGATCTTCCCAACCCAGGGATTGAACCCAGGTCTCCCACATTGCAGGCAGATTCTTTACCTTCTGAGCCACCAGGGAAGCCTGAATCACCCTGCTGCTGCTGCTAAGTCGTATCTGACTCTGTGCGACCCCATAGACGGCAGCCTACCAGGCTCCCCCGTCCCCGGGATTCTCCAGGCAAGAACACTGGAGTGGGTTGCCATTTCCTTCTCCAGTGCGTGAAAGTGAAGAGTGAAAGTGAAGTCGCTCAGTCGTGTCTGACTCTTCGTGACCCCATGGACTGCAGCCTACCAGGCTCCTCCATCCATGGGATTTTCCAGGCAAGAGTACTGGAGTGGGGTGCCATTGCCTTCTCCGGAATCACCCTAGGAGCTTTATTATAAAAAGTACTGCTTTCTGCCCCTTTTGTTGTCTTAACGCCTTCTCGCTTCTCCAGTTTGAACCACTGGTCTAGCTTCCTGAGAGACTGTAGGGTACAGCTGTATTTGGGGACCACTGGTCTAGGAGGTTCTAGCGCTCATTCTTTTATACTTCACCTTTAAGTGCCCTTCACATTTTACAAAGCTCTTTCACAACAGGACATCACAACAGTTCACCGAGACCAGCAGAGCAGGCATTTTTCTGACTTTCCTTGGCCCAGAGAGGTTGACTGAGTTGCCCGAGGTGGCACAGCTTCCCCACCAGTCAGAGCAGAGATTTCCTGCCCAGCCCCGGCCAGTCCCGCCCAACCCTTTGGGAAGGGGCAGCCTCCCTTCCCCTGAAGATCTTGCAGGATGGAATTATCTCAGTCCCCTTCTTGTGGAGCTTCCTTCTTTGCCTTCTCACCCACATCCCTTCTACCACGGCCCTGCCTCCTCCTCAGAGAGCCGCTCGTGAAATGTTGCCAGTCACCTCTGTTCCCCAAGCTCCACCCCCACATAACAGATGACGGCCCCGAGGACAGAGAGGTCTGACCGCCAGCCCCAGACCTAGCCTTTCGTGGCTGATCCTCTGCATTAGTGCGTGGCAGGAGCCAGCAGAGCTGCGTCCGGCAGCAGCTGTCTGGGACTCCCTCTGCTTTTTCTCTGCAGTCACCTCCCATCTGAATTCTCCCTCCACCGCCAAAGCTTCTCTCCTGCACCTACTCCCCTCCCACCCTGCCCCCAGGATAGCCTTCAGGCCCACCTGAGTCCTTCCTGTGAGCCCCTGCAGTGGCGGGTCTCCTCTCTGGACATCTGGGACAGACTGGTGCTTGACAACGTGGACCAGGTTGAGGAGGACAGAAGCAGGTACCTGTATATGCTCTTCTCTATCCATCCTCCGCCCAGGAACCAGCTATTGGCTCACACTCTCCCCCGACTCAAAGGGACGACTTCTGCTTCTCTTTCCTCTTCCTTCCCTTGTTCGAACCTTTCCCCTCATGCAGGCGGGATCCTGGACCAGCTCCCAGGGACTGCAGGCTCCGAGGAGTCAGAACCCTGCAGCCTTGGTCCCTGGGATGCTGAGAGCGGGGCCGGGGTAGGGAGGAGGCGGGGTTTTGCCCTGCAGGCTGCGGAGCTTTCCGGGGGGAGGTGCAGGTGCGGAGGCCCTGCTTCCCTTTACTTGCTCAGCATCCTTGTGACAGGTGACGGCACCCCCCAGCAGATACCAGCAGCGGCTGCAGCATCAGAGCAGGTTCCAACCCTGCCTCTCTGACTTGGCTAGCCTCGAGACCTTCTTTCTTCTTTGATGCTTTGTGTTCCTCAGCTATAATGTGGAGAGCATCATGCTTAAAAACTAGAACAAAACTGACTTTCTGGGCACAGAGAAGCAGAGCAAGGCATGGCAGCAGTTCTGAGAATCGGTAGGATGGAGGAAACACCTTATTCAGTGTCTGGTACTCGCTCATTCTTTTTTAACAGACATTTTTAATGGGCCCACATGAGTCAAACCCGGGAGAATCAAAGGTGAGCAGGGCTTAAAAGGAAGGAGGAGGGGACTGGCAGCTGCATAGATAGCTGGTCATAGCACGGTGTGCTCAGTGGTGGAAGCTAGGGGAACAGGCTTTCCGTGAAGCCTGCCCTCTCATCCCCTCTCATCACCCCTGGGCTCTGATTGTGGGTTACTGTTGTTGTTCACTCAGTCATGTCTGACTCTCTGCGATCCCATGGACTGCAGCACGCCAGGCTTCCCTGGCCTTCACCATCTTCCGGAGCTTGCTCAAACTCATGTCCATTGGTCGGTAATGCCCAGGCAAACACTGATGCAGGAATCAAGGGACAACTTTATTAGCATCAAAGCAGCACTCAGATCCTGCAGCTCCAGGTGCTGGGGTAAAAGACTGAGTTGAAACATGCATCTGGGACTGCAGGCAAAGTGGAGAGGGACTCTTACTCCTTTCTACCTTGGAAGGAGCTTCCAGATCACATTGCAAAGGACAGAGCGGGAAGTCTGAACCACTTTTGCCCACGACTGTGATGGGGGGCTTCCCTTGTAACTCAGCTGGTAAAGAATCCACCTGCAATGCAGAAGATCCTGGTTCGATTCCTGGGTTGGGAAGATCTGCTGGAGAAGGGATAAGCTACCCACTCCAGTATTCTTGTCCTTCCCTGGTGGTTCAGCTGGTAAAGAATCTGCCTGCAATGTGGGAAACCTGATTTCAATCCCTGGGTTAGGAAGACCCCTTGGAGAAGGGAATGGCTACCCACTCCAGGATTCTGGCCTGGAGAATTCCATAGACTGTATAGTCCATGGGGTCGCAAAGAGTTGGACACAGCTGAGTAACTTTCACTTTCACTTCATGATGCAAGGCTCAGGGGGTCCTGCTCTTTGGGGCTCATTTGCCCCCACCCCGCCGCTGCCTTACCTCATGTCCACAGAAGGCTGCAGTGGTTCCAGAAATCATGTCCTCATACCACCATGTCCAAAGGCAGGAAGAGAAGAATGAGGAAACAAGAATCTGACCAGCTTTCTTAGAGGTGACTTGCGGAAGGAGGAGAGAGAGCAAGACTCTGAAAATTGCAGTAAGTCTACATTCCCAGCGGCTTAATCCTTCCTTGGAAATCATATGCAAGATGCTTCTGGTAAGAAAGGTAGAGAATTCTCCTGGAGGCTGGAGGGAGTCAAGGGAGGTTTCCCAAAGAAGTCAATATGTCAGCTGGGCCTTGCAAGATGAATAGGAGTTTTCAGGATTGAAAATTCTCAGTAGAAGGAATAACTTGAGCAAAGGCACAGGGACTTGGCACAGGGACCCTGGAGGTGCAGTTGTTAAGACTCTGCACAGGTTTAATCCCTGAGCTGGAAACTAAGATCCCACATGTTGCAAAAAAAAAAAAAAAAAAGGTTCAGGGACCCAAGAAAAGGAGGATGTGTTCAAGGAACTGGGAGCTGGGGACACATAGGGTGGGATAGAGTGTACCGCAGAGGCTGGAGAGATAGTTTGGACTCAGGTGGTAATGAGCCGTGACACTGTTAGGGGCTGGATTCCTTCTGACACCTTTGGGAGCCGCAGGAGCTGTCAGTCAGAGACAGGACCTGCTGAGATATCTTTTGGGAATGATCCCTCTGGCTGAGGTGAGGACTGGAGTGGAAATGAGGCTCGAGACCCAGTGCTATGCAGTGGCCGGCATGGCACGTTGTGGGGAAGCATGGTGGGAGTGGCCCGCCGAGGTTTCGTCACTGACATTGTTCATCATTGCTGGCACAGGTGACCTCTGGCCAGGTTATTGTGGACAGGGCAGTCCTTTATTGCCCATGCAAGGGCAAACTTGTCTTAACGCACTGCTCCTGGTGTGCCCCTAAAGGAAGGCTCCTACAGGAGTCCAGGTAAATAGAGGAGGTTCTGGTCATGTGTGCTGGGAGCTCTTGGATGGACAGGCTGAGCACTGGCTCTGCGGTTTGGAGGTGGATTTGAAAAGAGCCTTTGTACTTGGGGTGCTGCGGCGCCAGGCTGCAGAAGCTGTCTGCCTCCAAGAGTTTCTTGAAAGTGGAAGCTGCCCACGTGTGTGTGTGCTTGGAGGGTGTGGAGTCGGAGTCGGGTGGGGGGAGTTGTCACCATCCTGCTGACCTCAGGGGCACAGGTCTCAAAAACCCCATCTCCTCTGGCCACCCTCACTCCCCTGGACCCTCTCTGGGAGCCTGAGAAGCCCTCCCTCCACTGCTGAGAGCCAGTGGGAAGGAACAGCCACTCTTTTGTCCCTGGAACTTTCCCTGTAAAAGAGTCAGGGCTGCCAGGAAATCATCAAGGGGAGGTGTTTGACAAGCAGGGTTATTCAGAAGGAAAAGCTTTGCCTGCCAGCCTCCACCCCCCAGGCTTCCATAGGCGCCGTCTCCCACCTTTGCTGCCTAGGGAGCTGTAGCATCATGCCATCCATGCCCGGGGTAGGGGGTGGGCGGCAGGGATTAATGTGGGTGCTCTCAGTGGGGAACTAAATGTGAGGAAAGCAAGACTGCTTCCCTTGACCTCTGATGGCTCCGTAGCCTAAATAAAATGTGATTCAATGGACCAAGTGACTTAATTGCCTCTGAAAAGTGAAGAAATCTCCCTGCAATGCAGGAGACATAGGTTCGATCCCTGGGTTGGGAAGATCCCCTGTAGAGAGGCATGGCAACCCACTCCAGTATTCTTGACTGGAGAATGCCATGGACAGAGGAGCCTGGCAGTCTACAGTTCATGGGGTCACAAAGAGTCGGACACAACTTAGCAGCTAACACTATGAAAAGCAGGACATTTTATCTGTTTGCTCCTGGCCTGCCTGACTGTGAACAGTCTATGGATCTGTTGTACCTCGGTTTCTTGGAGTGAAGTTGGGTTACTGTAAGAAATAACAAACTAGATGCATTGTACATTGGATGTCATGTCCTGGGTAAATGCGCATGAACAATTTTGCTACATTTTCATATAATTATATGAAAAAGAAGTGACTTATTGGAAATCTGGTGATGGCTCACGTCTAGCTTAGACAGTGTCCTTATAAAGTGGAAAATCTGCAGCTTTCCAGCTAATTTCACCAATGGAGTCAGCCTTGACTAATGCTTCGGAGGTTCAGTTCAGTTCAGTTCAGTCGCTCAGTCGTGTCCGACTCTTTGCGACCCCATGAATTGCAGCACGCCAGGCCTCCCTGTCCATCACCAACTCCCAGAGTTTACTCAAACTCACGTCCATTGAGTCGGTGATACCATCCAGCCATCTCATCTTCTGTTGTCCTCTTCTCCTCCTGCCCCCAATCCCTCCCAGCATCAGAGTCTTTTCCAATGAGTCAACTCTTTGCATCACGTGGCCAAAATATTGGAGTTTCAGCTTTAGCATCACTCCTTCCAAAGAAATCCCAGGGCTGATCTCCTTCAGAATGGACTGGTTGGATCTCCTTGCAGTCCAAGGGACTCTCAAGAGTCTTCTCTAAAACCCAGTTCAAAAGCATCAATTCTTCAGTGCTCAGCTTTCTTCACACTCCAACTCTCATATCTATACATGACCACTGGAAAAACCATAGCCTTGACTAGATGGACCTTTGTTGGCAAAGTAATGTCTCTGCTTTTGAATATGCTATCTAGGTTGGTCATAACTTTCCTTCTAAGGAGTAAGCATCTTTTAATTTCTTGGCTGTAATCACCATCTGCAGTGATTTTGGAGCCCAAAAAATAAAGTCTGATGCTTTGGAGGTTACACGATGCTAATGGGCATTTGGCATGACTCAAGTGGGCCCCGAACCTGCTCTCAGATCTGCTTGGAATCAGAGGAACATGGTAACACTGAGGGGACTTCCTCCATCCCCTTTAGTTTTTAGTTTTATAAAAATTTATTTTATTTTTGGCTGTGCTGGGTCATCACTGCTGTGCGCTGCTTTCTCTAGTTGCAGAGAGCGGGGTCTGCTCTCTGTTGAGTTCACAGGCTTCTCATTGCGGTGGCTTCTCTTGTTGAAGAGCATGGGCCCTACATATGCAGGCTTCCGTAGTTGCAGAGCCTGCTGAGTGCAGGCTCAGTAGTTGTGGTGAACGAGCTTAGTTGCTTTGAGGTCTGCAGAATCTTCCCAGACCAGGGATGCAACCCACATACATTGCACGGCAGATTCTTAACCGCTGGACCACTAGTGAAGCCTCTCCTCCCACTTTAAACAAGGCTCTGTTTGTGTGCTGTTCCTATGCTTAGCTTCTATCAAGGCTATTTGTGGGAAGGTAAGTTTCTGTTTTATTTTTTCTTTCTTTTTTTAAAACTCAACTGGTAGTACACCCAAGCCCAATAAAAGAATTCTGTCTCTAGTTCGAGACTGGAATTTAGAATTCTAAGTCTAGACGGGATGGTAGCGTGGCATACTGGTGGAATGTGGGGCCGGTGTCTTGGTTTCCTATTCTGTCCATCTAGCAGGGTGATTTGAGGGTAATTATTTAGCCTCATGGTGCCTCAGATTCTTCATCTGTGAAACAGATAAAATAATGTCTATCTCAAAGGACGAGTGGGCTTATTCATGAGAAAACGTATTTAAAATATCTTGAACACACCAAGTGATGAGCAAAATATAGCTATTATTTTAATTGGGCTGCAGAATGTAGGTGTTAGCGATTCTATGATTAAATGGGTCCAGTTAGCTTTCTTTGGGTTACAAGAGACTAAAATGTCTGGCTCAAACTAATTTATTCCAAAAGGGAAATCTACTACTCATAAATTCATTTAAAATTGGGCTTTGGTTAGCAGAGAGACCATAGAATAGGCTGAAGCATGGACAGCTGTAGGGGTTGAATGACTCTGTTGGTGGTTTAATTGCTAAGTCCTGTCCGACTTGCGACCCCATGGACTGTAGCCTCTCGTGCTCTGAAGTTTGTGGGATTTGCCAAGCAATGATACTTTTGTTCATGGGATTTCCACTTGTGTTCATGGGACTTCCTAGGCAAGGAGTGGGTTCCCATTTCCTTCTGTAGGAGATCTTCCCAACTCAGGGATCGAACCTGCGACTCTTGCATCTCCAGCAGTGCAAGCAGCTTCTTTCTGCTGAGCCCCCAGGGAAGCCTGAATGTAAGGCTTACAGAGGCCTTCCACAGTAAGGCCCAAATTCTACAAAATGAAAGTACCGGAATGCCTAGATAATGTAATGAATAGCTCTAACTGCTGAATTTGTGTAATGTATTGAAAAAAGCTGACTAGGAGATATTTAGGCTTGTCCCGAGGAGGCCAGTGCAAGAAGCAGGACAAATCATTAAATGCAGGACACATCCTGTGTGTGCTGGATGCATGTCAATTGCCTCCTTAGGCTCAGGGTATATCTACCCATGAAATTCTATCTGTTCCTATAAATAATGTTTTCCAGTTAGTGCTATTAGACTCAATTAATTTCATTCTCATATCCATTAAATTAACCAGAGCCTGTGCTGGAACATTCAAAATACATCTAAGGTCCATAGTATGTTACTTGAAAACAATACAATTCTTTTGAAAAATTGGGCTTCAGGTACAGTGTGATCCAGGAGACTGATTTTTTTTTTTCATTTCTCTTAATGCAATTCTGCTGTTCATATGGACTGGAGATGGTGATATGACGGTCAGTAGCTCTAGGCATATATCCTCCCAGGTTCTAGTCCCATGAACAGAGTCTTTTATTGACAGGAAAAAATCCATGGTCTGATTTCTATTGGTCAGAATTTCACCTCATTGTCTTATCTAATTGGACGTATCTGGGTCATATGCACACTCTTGGAGCCAAGTTGGGGTCAGTTTTATCCAAAGCACATGGACTGAGTATAGAGTGTAGAGACTGTTTTTCTAGAGGAGCGTTGGTGCTCCATGAGGAAGAGAAGGAATAACATAGATGTTGGGTAACTAAAAATATATCAACCACCCTCCCCAAACAAACAAAAATAGTGACTATGTACTACATCCAGGTTCTTCTGGGCCTCTTTTAGCAAGAGAAAAATATCACAGCTTAGGTAAATCAACACCAAAATAGGACAAGGAACACGGCTCTGAGTTTAAGTAAGGTGCTTCTAAAACCACACGTGGGCTTGCTGCTTTAGCTTTTTAGATTATCAAAGAAAACTTTTGTATAATTCTTTTTTAAAAGTTACTGGTACATTTTCCCCCAACTTGTAATAGCTTTACTATTTTATTCTGATTATTAGGATAACATAGTTGACTCTTAAACAATGGATTTGAATGAAATGGGTCCACTTTTATGCAGATTTTTTTTTCAATAAATACGTGTACTACAGTACATAGTCCGAGGCTGGTTGAATCTGAGAATACAGAGGGCTGACTGTAATGTTATAGTCAGATTTTTGATTGCATGGAGAGTGGACACCCCAGATTCCTTCATTGTTCAAAGTTCAACTGTATATGCAAAAAGGTGTATGTCGCAAAATAAAGGTCACCAATGATCCCACAGTCCAGAGGTAATTCCTATCATCATAGTATAATTATTCCAAATGATGTGTGTGTGTGTGTTTATATGTGTCTTGTATGTATAAAACACTTAGCTAAAAATAAAGTCAAACATAAACTTATGAATACTTTATTACCTTTTAAATTCAGTTATATATTCTGGGCTTCCCTGGTGGCTCAGATGGTAAAGACTCTGCCTGCCAATGCAGGAGACCTAGGTTCAATCCCTGGGTTTCGAAGACCCCCTGGAGAAGGAAATGGCAACCCACTTCAGTATTCTTGCCTGGGAAACCCCATGGACAGAGGACCCTGGCGGGCTACAGTCCATGGGGTCACAAAGAGTTGGACATGACAGCGACTACACAACAACAAAACATTCATGCATCTTTTTAAAAAATTAAAAAAAATATATATTTTTGGTCATGCTGTGTAGCATGTGGGATCTTAGTTCCCCAACCAGGGATGGAACCAGCACCCCCTGACATGGAAGGGTGAAGTCTTAACCACTGGTCCACCAGGGAAGTCCTCTATAAGATGTATTTTTAAAGATGCTTTCCTGTTACTGCTTTCAAAGTCTAAAGGATTTCAGGCTTTTGAAAAACAACACAGACAGCCTCTGCTTATGAATAGAATAGTACAGTTTGTTTGCTGAGCTCAAAAGCTTCAGAAAGAACTCAATTTAAAGATATATACCCTTCATAAATTGAATATTATCTATAAAGCAATAGATATCCTAAATCATCTTTTCGGCACACAAAAGCACCTTGTGGGGACATAAAGTGTGCACGTTGACATTTATACACATGTACATGTGCATAGGAAGCAGACTGGAGGTGTATTAACAGCAATAATAGTCATAGCTACCAGTTACTGAACACTGTGCTGTACAAAATTATTATCGTAAATCCTCACACTGCAAGGCAGTCTCCATTATTACTATTGCCACCTATCAGATGAGGCCACCACATAAGTAACTGGGCTCAACCTGGATCTGTGTGGCTCCAAAGGCAAAATGATTCTGTCTGAGTAGAAGGGATGTGTGTGAAGTTCAGTTTCCTTTTGTAATTTTCCTTTATAGCTCTTCCATCGTTTAAAATGAGTAGGTACGTTTTAGGATCAGAAAGGTTATTTCCACCTAGGAAAATTATAGTGCGTGGTCAATGGATAGAAACTGAGACAAACAGAAGGAATCGCCAGCTCTAGGTGAGACTGTTTATGTCACCAACCAGCTTTGAGTTGGGGAGGGTGGCTATTCACTAGATGCGCATTAAATGGTATCTTGTGTAGTTTGTATTTTGTTGCTAATTACAATGTTCACATGCTCTTTAAAAAAAAAAACAAACTTTTAACTTTATATTGGAGTATACTTGATTTAGGGCTTCCCCAGTGATTCAGCCATAAAGAGTCTGTCTGCAATGCAGACGCCTCAGATGTGGGTTCGATACCTGGGTCAGGAAGATCCCCTGGAGGAGGGCATGGCAACCCACTCCAGTATTCTTGCCTGGAGAATCCTGTGATCAGAGGACCTGGTGAGCTACAGTCCATGGCGCCGCAGAGAGTCAGACAGGACTGAAGCGACTTAGCATGCGCGCACTGTTGATTTAAAAGGTGGTGACAGTTTCAGGTGTACAGCAAAGTGATTCAGTTTTAGATTTTCCTGCTTAGGTTGTTACATAATATTGAACAGAGTTCCTTGTGCTATATATACAGTAGGTCCTTGTCGGTCATCCATTTAAAATATACCAGTGTGTACATGTCAGTCCCAAACTCCCTAACTCTTCCCCCTACCCTTCCCTTCTGGTAACCACAAGTTCTCTAAGTCTGTGAGACTGTTTCTGTTTTGTCAGTGAATTCCCTTATATCATTTCCTTTTAGCTTCCACATATACACATTATCATAGGGTGTTTCTCTTTCTCTGGCTTCACTCAGTATGGCAATCTCTAGGTCCGTCCGTGTTGCTGCAAATGGCGTTATTTCACTCTTTGCCATGGCTGATATATATATCACATCTTTATCCATTCCTCTGTCAATGGGCATTTAGGTTGCTTCCATGTCCTGGCCACACACTCTTAAAGATAATGGCGAACCTTAAGCCTTGGGAGAGTCTGGCAGCCTCCCTGTCGGTGTCTGGAGCGTGACGGAGCCCTCGCTTTGCTGCAAGCCACATCTCTATCTCTCTGGGGATGCACAGGGTTTGGTGCCATCCCCCAGAGGAGCAGAAACTTTGATACAAGCTCAAAGTTTCAAAGAATGCCAAATTCCACATCACTCACAGATAGGCTGAGTGGTTGGAAAACAGTTGGTGAGCCTACTTCTGATAACAGTGATAATACCAGCAAGTATAGACACGAGATTGAGGTGGTCAGTGGTTCACACTGGGTCCAGCAAGAAGCCGAATCGTCCAGATTCTTTTGGTCCTTGCCTTCCCCTGCCCATGTGGCATGGTCTCCTTGCCTTCCCCTGCCCATGTGGCATGGTCTGTGTTCTTGAGACTGCAGCCCGTTTGAAGATGTGACCCCCTCCCTGCCAACAGAAATTGCCAAGAGTTGATTTTAGGGGCAAAGGAAGGGGTGTTTGAAAAATACATGCATGAGAATTCTCAAATTTAGTTGTTCAACTGTACTACATTGGAAACATAAGAATTTAAGACTCCCTCTGATTATTTTAGCTTGTGTCTGAAGGGGATAAAAGAGACAATCTGATAGCCTTACTCTTTAAAAGGAACTTTAAAGAAGGTTTGATTTTTCATACGATTCTGAATAAGTAGGAAGAAATGGATGAATTAAAACTTGCTTTACAGCAAAGGGTTTAATTAACACTGAATTACCAGGTAGTCCCTAATTGCACAAAAAGTGTACACAAATGGTGCTCAGCGTTAGGTGTTCAAATTTAGAACCCGCGATGCCCTATCTTATGTTGGGTTTGGAATTTTGTGCGTTAGCTGCAACAAATGGTCATTCTCACGGTGGCCCTGTCTGTTGGCCTGTGGCACCGTCTTTTCTGTGTAGTCGTGTGCATGCAATAATTCAGCTACTCCATCGCATGTTTTGCCTTTGTTTTAGAAAACTGAGGGGGACACAGAAAAATTAAGAGCACCAAGCGATGATGTTTGTAGAGCTGAGACAAGATAAGAATCATTAGATTTGCCGGAAGTGCTATATCTTTAGCTTCAATCAGTGGTTCACTGAGATGCAGCCAGTTGAATCTGTTGGATTATGAAGGGAGGAAGCATATTGAAAAATCATGTGTGAAGTGCTGGAAATAGACCTGGATGCTTGTATCTGCCCGGCAAAGCATGAGGAAGGATTTCATCAGACCTTAGCACTCCGGGATAGAAACCCCACACAACATATAATCTTTTGCACATTTTACATAAATACACATTTCCAGAAATTATGCGTGAAGATGGGAACTGCAAGTTAGAGAGGTGTGAGCGGAAGGGCTTTAAAAAAAAGCACGCAGTCTCCGTATCCTAGAGTTTTAAGGCAGAGAGGAATGTTATGCTCCCCCAAGCAATACATATTGATTGTTGCTGTAACAAATGGTAGTGGTTCAGCAGATTCAGTATTTATTCATTGGGCTCCTGTGTGTGCTTGGCGGTGGTGATAGAATGATACATGAAATGAGAATGATAAAATGAGAAATGAAATCATGAAAAATGATTTCTTCCTTTAACAGAATTGATGATAATCATGAGGTGCGTGTGTACTGATGGGGCATAAGGAAGCAGATGTTAACCTAGTAAACCCCAATGTAAAACTACAACTGGGATCAGTGTTATAGAGCACAGATACCCACATACCTGAGCTGCAAGGGCCTGAAATGGGGGGATTTGACTTAATGATATTTGAATGATGAAAAGGGAATTAAATAGGCAAAGGTTCCAGAAACAGCATTCCAGGCAGAGTGAACTATATCCAAAGGCCCTGTGATGGGATTAACACAGTGAGTACAGAGATGGGGTTGCCAAGGGAACAAGGGAAAGGGTACCCATGGAGCAAGGTGGTCTCACCACAGTGCAGTGGCTGGATGCACTGTATGGATCCAGGTGGACTGGTCACAAAATTTTTGCTGGCATCCAGGTGGATGATGGCACTAGAGCCCTAAGGATAGAGACAGAAGGAGGTGAACGGATTTGACAGCAATGGAGGAGGTGAGCGCTTCCAGCCTTGGGGTGAATCAGAGATGTGGTGGGTTAGAGAGGAAGGTGGGTGAGAGGAAGGAGGTGATTTTTTAGGATTGATAATACAAAAGAATAGGAAATCCAGTACTCACTTCTTTAGTATTGCGACGAAGTATGATTGGAGGTGGGGGAGGTGCAAACAGCATATTTAAAACATTCTTATTTTTATTCAAGACACACACACACACAATTTGAAAAGCCGAACAATGCTGTAAGGCTTTTAAGGAAACCCAGCAGGCTCCACCTCTCTTCTCACCGTGAATCCAAGACCTCAGAGGCCAGCGCTTTCAATTATTTTAAATTAATTTCTGGCATTTCCCTTCGTTTTTCTCTGTAAATACTTACATTATTTCCTAATTTGTTTTTTCAGCTAGTAAATATTGATAAAGCACCTGAGCACAGTACACATAGTAAAGAAAAATATACATAGTAAACAAAAACGCACATCATACAAATACACGTGGTGAACTAACCCCCCCGCCCTCTCGAAGCCATCGCTCCAGTGTGGAGGATGCGTAAAGGTTTAAATAAAACATCGCTGTCAGCCTCTCACTGTGTGGAGGCAGTGCTCCGCAGGGACGCCAGTGTTAGTCATTCAGCCGTGTCCAACTTTGCAACCCCACGGACTGTAGCCCGCCAGGCTCTCACGGTTATAGGTAATATGGTGAGGAATAGGCAACCATGGGTGTCCTATGGGCACTGTTGGGGAGGAATATAGAGGTCAGTAAGGGAACGGGGGGAAAGGGATGACCCACCCGAGAAACAGTGTCTGAGCAAAGACTGGAAAGATTGAGGGGAGAGCCCTGTGGGTGTGTGGGGAGAGGGCATTCCAGGCCAGGGCAACAGCGAGTGCAGAGGCCCTGAGCTTGGAGGAGGTTGGGGGTCACTGAGGGTCCAAACAGCAGAGAGGCCTTTGCTGCTGGAGCGAGGTGAGTAGGGAGGGCCCTGGAGGTGAGGTCGGCTTGGTGGGGTGGGGAAGCCCAGTGGGTAGGGTTTTGTGGGCTGCTGGAATGACCTCAGCTTCTACCCTGAGTGAGAGACGGCACCTCATGTCTTGACTGGAACCCATATTCCCACTTACCCTGCTTCCAGCATACTTTTTGGTTAAATCAGTCTTCCGGATTCATACCATGATCACTTTCAAATATTATTTCCTGCATTGCCAGCAGCCTTTTTTTTAGATTCCACATATAGGTGATGTCATATGACATTTGTCTTTCTCTGTCTGACTTTCTTCACTTCGTATGCTCATCTCTAGGTCCATCCATCTGGATGCAAGAGGCATTATTGCATTCTTTGCATGGTTGAGTAGTATTCTGTAGTGTATGTGCACCACGTCTTTATCCATTCATCTGTCGATGGACACAGGCTACTTCCATGTCTTGGCTATTGGGCATAGTGCTGCTATAAACACAGGGTGCAAATACCTCTTCAAATCAGATAAACATCCCCTCTTCTGACCGAGTGGCAGAGGGGTAGGGGCTTGGTTTTGTGGGACTGGGCAGGATACCTGGAGGAATTTGTCCAAGGCAACCTTGGCCTACTCTTGAAGGGCTTTGTGGGAGTTACAGGGACATGCCGGCACATCCAGGTGGCTTTTTCAGCCCAGGGCACAGCAGATACAAACCTTGAACATGGAACACTGGGCTCCCAATCTCACGTGCTTTCCAGTAGAAAACAATGATGTCTGATATCACATGGGATAGACTGCAAAGGCTTCAGGGATCAGAGAAGAGAGAGATTCATTGTGTTGGTGTGGCCTGGGAGGCTCTGGGAAGCTCTGGGGCTTGGCTTGGCCAGGAGGGATGGGGAGGGGGGTGGATGGAGGTTGAGGCGAGAGGCAGGAGGTTCTGGTGGGCCGAGGGTGGGTAGCCAGGCTGCGGCAAGAACGCTTTCATGGAAGGATGGTGTGTCTGATGGATGCCGAGGGTCAAGATGAGCCCTGGAACCCAGGAGAATGGTGTCAGAGTCCAAAAGAAGGGAGCTCAGCTGATAAATTGTATGAAGCTTCTTCTTCCTGGGCCTGGGAGTTGAATGAATTGCTTGGACTTGATTTTGGAGACTGAGGGGCTACTACAGGTGGAGTATTTGTGGCCATATATAAAGGCAGCTTCTGTAGGAGCCCTTCAGGGCTCTGCAGTTACTGATGGGCTGTGAGGACTCTTGTGGAGCCTGTGGGGTGGGAGGTGTGGTTTGAGTGAACCAGAGAGTCCAGGGACGGGGCAGGTGGGGGACCAGCATGCAGAGGAACCAAGAAAGAGGCTGGAGCTCCGTCCCAGGTCTCCTGGGGCCACTCCTTAAGCAGCCAAGCCTCCCATCACTAACTCACCTCCTTTTCTTCTGATTTGTCCCTGGCAGGGAAGAAAGAAAGAGGCTGGCCCAGAGTTCCAAACCAGGAGACCTACACCTGTATTTCTGATAGCGGCTGGACAAAGAGGACCAGGACCCTCAACTTCTCCAGAAGACAAGACACCTCCCCTCCTTGGGTGGACGGGCCTGACGCTCCTCCAGTGGCCTCCCATGAGCCATGACCAGGCTGGAAAAAACTGGGATGGGACCCATGGGCGTTTAAAGATGGGACTTGGGATACTGGGCTGAGGCTGGGGCAGGGAGGTGAGACAGAAGAACTGAGGGTGCAAACAGAAGAAACCAGGTGTGGAGGGGTCAGGGGTCAAGTGATGCCGGTGAGTGCATGGCTCTGCTGCAGGACCGTCCAGCAAAAGGGTGGCCACGGAGGACTCACAATAAATACACCCGGAGTCTCGGAGGCTGTATGTTTCAGTGCGTGAAAACACCAACAGCTAAGTTGAGCAGATGTGTCGAGTAGTCGTAACAAAGGCAGGCAGGTACCCAAGGTGCCAGGACGCTTGGCCAGCATCCCAGGGGCCACCCACAGATGGCATCAGAAAAAGTGGTTGAGCCCCCTCTGCGGTGACCCCACCCTGGACAAGAGGACGTTCTCCAAGGAGGCCAGGTGTGTCACCCGAGGTCAAGGAGTGGTCTGCCTGCGGGCAGATGTCGAGGCCAGGTGATGAAGCTGTGCACAGGGTCTCCCAGGATAGCAGGGGCTTCTTTCTAGTGTGTGACCCACTCCACTCCTGGCCTGTCCCCTGGGGAAGGGGAGCAATTCCGCTTCCGGGACGTCCCTCCTCCTCACCTCCTTCCCTCCTTGCAGCATCCATCCAGGGTGCTCTAGGGGGGACATTCCCACGAGCACCCACTCATCCAAGTGTCTTGTCCTCTTGGTGACAAAATGCATGAGGCTGATTTTCTTGCCTTGGGCTTACTTTTCTAATTAGGGGTTGCCAGGGTTACTGTCTGCTTTAATGCCGGACCCTCCCAGATCTGAGCGCTGGGTCACCAAACTGCTGCCTTGGCAGCAGGGACCATCTTCTCAGCCACATGCTCACCTGATGTCTAGTAAAGCCCCAGATGTGGACTTGTCACTCACAAAGTATCCAGTGAACGGGTAAGGTCGTGAATGAATGAATGTAGGCTCTGGTTAATATACACAGTTAGCACTTGTTTAGTCGCTAAGTCGCATCCGACTCTGTGACTCCATGGACTGTAGCCCACCAGGCTCCTCTGTCCATGGGATATCCCAGGCAAGAATATTGGAGTGGGTTGCCATTCTCTTCTCCAAGGATCTTCCAGACCCAGGGATTGAATCCGTGTCTCCTGCATTGGCAGGCAGATTCTTTACCACTGAGCCACCTGGGAAGCCAGAGTGGGGGAGTGGAGACCAGGTTAATGTAGGGGGACAGGAGAAGGCTGACCTGGAAGGGGATGTTCGAGTGGAGAGCAGAAGTGGTCAAGGAATGAGGGATGTGTTCTGGATGAAAGGGAGGACTTCCCTTGTGGCTCAGATGGTAAAGCGTCTGTCTACAATGTGGGAGACTGGGTTCGATCCCTGGGTCGGGAAGATCCCCTGGAGAAGGAAATGGCAATCCACTCCAGTACTATTGCCTGGAAAATCCCATGGAGAAAGGAGCCTGGTAGGCTACAGTCCATGGGGTTGCAGAGTCGGACACCCTGAGCGACTTCACTCACTCATTCACTCTGGATGAAAAGGCCTGGGGGTGGGAGACTTGCTGGCGTGTTCTAGGAGCACAAGGGGGCCAGCGTGCCTGGAGGGCAGTGAGCCCGCAGGGCACAAGGTCAAGGTGAGCTGAACGCTGAGGGTGGTCCAGCCAGGCAGGTCGGCACTGAAAGGACTTTGCCTGGACTTAGACTTGGAGGGGAAGCCATTCCTCCAGGGTTCTGAGCAGAGAAAGGATGTGATCAGACTTAAAATTGAACAGAATTTCCAGTTGGGAAGCTGGTGGGATAACCTAGGTGAGAGCGGCTGGTGGTTGAACTCTGCTGTCCGCAGTCGGGGGGAAGTGATGAGAAGTACAGATTATGCATAATTTTGAAAAGAGAACCGACAGGAGGGATTGGGTGTGGGGTTAAGAGAGTGAAGGCAAGGATGACTTCCAGCCTGTGGGGGAGAGACGGAACACCAGAGGCTGGACCGTGCTAGAGGATTCTGTGGCTGTGCTGGAGACCCCGCGACCCCCTCCCTGAAACTGGGAGGAGGGCTGACCTTACCCTCCAGACTCCGCCCCCCTCACAGCCTGACTCTGCCCCCAGCCCCACTGCCCCCGCTGGTGGATGGGTGAGGGTCAGCTGCTTCTGCCCCCGCTGTCTGTCTCCCTGACCCCATGTCCAGGACAGACTGTGTCTGCGTTTCTGTGACTCATTCTAGTCTCTCCCTCCTGGGAAGGCTGGGGACCTGGCTGGCCTTGGCCTTGGTAGTCAGGGTATTGTCACCTCCCAGGGCAGCCAAGCCGGAGTGGGTACACAGGAAACCAGAACTGCCTGAGGCCAAGACCTTGGGGATGGAAATGGTGGGATGGTTGGGGCGCTCCAGTAGGAGAACCAGAAATGGATCTGGGAAAAGAAACAGCAGCGGGAGGCTGAGAACACCTCTCTCCTGGCTCCTGGAAGGGCCGTGGAGGCCTCGTCCAGAGTGGACAAATGGACAGCAGGTCACCCTCAGACTGCCCTGCTCGGGGGTGGCGTTTGTCTTCATTTTTTAAAAAATTTATTATCTTAATTGGAGGATAATTACCATGTTGTGATGGTTTTTTGCCATATATCAACGTGAACTGGCCACAGGCATACATGTGTCCCCTCCATCCTGAATCCCTCCTACTTCCCTCCCCACCCCATCCCTTCAGGTTGTCACAGAGCACCAGCTTTGGGTGCCCAGTGTCTTACATCAAACTCTTGTCTTTGTTCTGAGGTGAGACAGCAGAAATATGATTTACGAGGCCACTTGCAGGCGCTGTGGGCTGGTGTCAGGAGGACTGCTGCTTCCTGAGCTCAGCTGTGCTGGCTGGTGTCCAGGGAGCCCACTGTGCCATCCGAGGTGCAGGGTCTTGGGGCTGCCCTCCAGCTCAGCTTAGCTTCCTCAGCACAGCAGAGTGGCAGGTGCTGAAGGCCAAGAGCCTGGAGACCTGGGACCCAGTTCCAGCTCTGCCACTAAACTCACTGCATGATGCATGGTTGAGACTTTGCATGTCCTTATCACTTGAAAAAATGTGGAACCGGACCCAGCCATCTCCCACTTCTCTTCCCCCTTAGAATTCTGAGATGTTTAACTCCATCACTTGAGTAACTGAGAGCGAATTGATTTCCAGATACCTGACAGCAGACGAAAGCCCTCTCATCTTGCTTAGGGAGATCATATGTATCCAATTCTTCTTAAGCATCTATGCCTGCAAGGTCCGTACAATCAAAGCTACGGATTTTCCAGTAGTCATGTACAGATGTGAGAGCTGGACCGTAAAGAAGGATGAGCACCAAAGAATTGACGCTTTCAAACTGTGGTGCTGGAGAAAACTCTTGCGAGTCCTTTGGACTGCAAGGAGATCATCACGGAATATTCACTGGAAAGACTGATGCTGAAGCTCTAATACTATGGCCATCTGATGTGAAGAGCCAACTCATTGGAAAAGACCCTGATCCTGGGAAAGACTGAGGGCAGGAGGAGAAGGGGAAAACAGAGGATGAGATGGTTGGATGGTATCGCCGACTCGATGGAGATGAGTTTGAGCAAGCTCTGGAGTTAGTGATGGACAGGGAAGCCTGGCATGCTGCAGTCCATGCGGTCACAGACACTTGAACTCTACTTAGTGACAGAACAACAACATACTCACGGGCATTGTAATAACCAGGCAATGGGCTGTGTCTGTTCTGGGATCCAGGCAGGAATGGCTTGTTGATGGATCGCCTGCAACACAGGGTTGTCCTGATTGCAGGAGTTAACACAGAAGCAGAGCCTGGCTGCCATCAGCACGTGTGGATGTTAGTGACAGTTAGTCACTGTCGTGACTATTATGGGCTGGCCACAGAGACATTTTTCCCTGTTCGGTTCAGTTCAGTCACTCAGTCATGTCCAATTCTTTGTGACCCCATGGACTGCAGGACACCAGGCTTCCCTGTCCATCACCAACTCCCAGAAATTGCTCAAACTCATGTCCATCGAGTTGGTGATGCCACCCAACCATCTCATCCTCTGGCCCAGATTGATCCCCTTGGCCCAGAATGCTTGGCCCTGCGGGTGGCAGAAGGGCCATCTCTCAGCTCAACCTCAGACTATGATGCTGGCCCGGTGGTGGGAGAGGTGAGGCCGAGGTGCATCCGACTGTCATCACGCTCTTCCTGGAAGTGCTGGGTGACTGTCAGGCTCCCTCCAAGCGTAGGAGATTATGAGCAAGGCTGTGCTTCCTCGTAGGTGAGTGGTAGACCGTGGGCTCATCAGAGAGTCGGGGCATCTCAGAGCATCTCAGGGATGGGCGATCAACTGGTTGACAAGCATGCACTGCCCCCCAAAAACACATGGAGGAAGACAACCCCCAGAAAAGTGACAGGGGTTTGTCCACGGTGGGCAGTAAGTGGCTGGAAGAGACCTCCTGGGTGGGAGGTTAGGGCTCAGGACCCTTGGGCTTGTTGCTGATTCTGAGGCCTGCAGTCACAGCCTCCTGTTCTGGAGGTGAAAACTTCCTCCAAAATCGACTACTTGAGATGACTTGTGAGAATCTGGACTGCGCTCACCAGCTCCATTCCTTCCCTGCAGGTCCTTGCTGCTCCCTTTCTGGTCCCCACTCACCTGCCATTGCAGACGTCGCCACGAGAGGGAGCCACCACTGCTTCTGTTTCTCCCATTGGTGGCATGGGACACTCCCGGGCTGCCCTGGGAGCCGGACACCTCCTGGCTCTCGGTCACTCCGAGGGGTCCCTGCGTGTCTAGCCACACCTGCTGATTGAGTCCATTCAGGGATGAAAGTGTGCACTGCTTTTCCTGGGGCTGCCAGGGTCTCTACCCAGCAGTCCTGATGTAGCTGGAGGTCCAGGGAGTGGGGATGACCTCCTCCCCGCCGCCCCTTTGTCCATCCATGCAGGAGCCCCAGGAGGTGCTTCTCAGAGAGCCAGGGAAGATGCAGGGAGAGCACAGGCTCCAAAGGCTCTCGGATCCCTGGGCGGGGAAGTCCAGTGGGTAACGTGAAGGGTCCTCTGCCTGGGAGTGTCCCCTACCTCCTGGAAGAAACTGCCCTGAAAACTGCACTCAGAGTCCCTGACATCCCAGAGACTTCTGCCTGAGTTGCTGTCAGTGATGGGAAATTATCCACAGGGGCCAGGAGATGACGTGGCAGAGAGATCAGGTGTCTTTAGGAAAAGTGATTTTCCAGTTCAGATACTACTCGGTCACAGAGATTCTCTGGAATCCCACCAGGCTGAATTATCCAGAATGCCTACCTGCCATCAGGCTTAGGAGGGGAAGTATGGATAGGTGACCTTGTGCATAACCTTGTATCCTCCAGGGCAAGTCTTCACCTCTGGGCCTCAGTTTCCATCTCGGCCAAACAAGGGTTTATATTTCTTTCTCAAGTTGTTTTAGGTGTAAGTTTCACTTGTTAGGTTTATATTTCGATGCTCTATAAGGCCCCTCCTGCAAGGGACGGCAGTCTGTTCAAGTTTGTCCTCTGGCCCTGTGGCTCATTTGCCACCAACTCTCTACTTTCTGTGGTTTAAAGGCTGTTAAAAGTCATTGTCCTTCCCCACGCGAGCTTCTTTTAAAAATCCCACTAAAAATAAAATTAAACTGACCTCTTAGAAACAGTGAACTCATCAAAAATGATTCTGAGCCCTCTGTGCTTAGATGTCGACAGTAATTGATCATTTCACGGCAATAGGCTGGAAAAGCTCAACAGCAGGGCCCGGGGTTTCCACTTTCTGTGTCAACAATCACTTGCCCGCTGTCTAGTTTCTTCCCTGGTCCTGCTGATTTCTGAGGGACTGGGACCAGCTCGTCTGGGCTCTGTGATGCTGCCTCCTGGCTTGGTGACAGGGTCCTCATTTCTCTGAATTTCCAGGCACTGCTTTGTCTCTTAAAGATGCCTCAGTGACCAAGACTCCATCCCAGACTTGGTTGTGGTGGAAAAGAAAGAGGATGACCATGGAAGGAGGTTGAAGAGGTTTCCTTAGAGGCAAGGAGAAGAAATTCCTTCCAGTTAATACATTGTTCTGGGCAACGCATGATTGATTGGAATAAGGAAGACGTGCTTTTGCCGTTTTCTTTTTGTCTAGTGCTTTTAAAATGTTTCTGTTTTTTAATTATTTCTTTCTTTGGCTGCACTGGGTCTTTGTTGCAGTGCCCGGGCTCAGTAGTTGCAATGCAAGGGCTTAGTTGCCCTGAGGTGTCGGAGATCTAGTTACCCCTCTAGGGATTGAACCTGCGCCTCCGGCATTGGAAGGTGGATTCTTAACCACCAGACCACCAGGGATGTCCCTGTCTAGTGCCTTAATAGTCAAAAAAGGCTCCAGACATTAATGGGAGCAGGATACCAGGGGCATGTGCAATCCAGGGTAGGCCTTCTCACCCTTCACTGTGGATCCAGATCATCCGGAGACCTGGTTAAAGTGCAGATTCCTGGGCTCCACCTCTCGGAGTTACTGAAACAGTAGGTTTGAGAAGGGGCCCAGGAACTTGCATTTCTATCAAGCTCTGGGTAACACCAAGGCTGCAGGTCAGGACACCAGGCTGGGGGGCGGCACTGGCCTAGGACACAGTGACGCGTCATCTACCCCCAGGGTGGCGAGCCCTGTGAAGATCCTAACCGGGGATTGTCGCACTCATAGGGAACAGTCACCGCCATGGATGCTAGCACAGCTAAATCTCCAAGGAAACGGAAGGTCCCCACTCCCCTCCCATTGTTATTCACAAGGCTCTGGTGCTGACTAAGCAGAAGTGAAAGTGCTAGTTGCACAGTCCTGTTTGACTCTTTGCGACCTCATGGACTGTAGCCCTCCAGGCTCTTCTGTCCGTGGGATTCTCCAGGCAAGAACACTANCAACCGCCCAGATCATCTTAAACCAAAGACCACGGGGTCCCCCTTCCCCTGCACTGATGTCTGGGATATACATTCTGACTTTCCTAGTGACAGTGTCCCAAAGGGCTTCTTTGTCCCTTGCTGACTGTGGAGGCAGTCTCTCTCCAAGACGGAGCATCGGCCTCACCTCCGCTGCAGCTCTTTGGATGGCAGGGACTCTCAGCAAGGGATTCAAGGCTGCCCTACGGCCACCCCTGAACTTGCATCTTTGGGGACACTGCAGGGCCTGTCCCCTCTGGCACCTGCCCACCTCCACGGCGGACTCCAGCCGCTGCTGCTTCCAGTGCAACCTGCCGGCTGGGACCAGGCAGGCAGGGGTCCGGCGGCCCGCAGTCAGAAGCATGCGTGGTCCAGGGCCCTCTCCGCGGAGTGAGATGCTGATGTGGGTCCTTAAAGGACCCCGCCTCGTCCGCTCCCGCTCTGCCGTCCCCAGCGCTGTAACTGACCCGGAACGTCAGAGGCAGGAAAGTCGCTGCTCCAGTTGAATTTTGCTGCAGTTTCTATTTTTTTCCTTCCTTAGATGCTGAGAGCTATTTTTAGCCACAGATTTTTTTTTTTTTTGCAGGGGATCCACAGTCTATTTTTAAAGCCCTTACGGAGGCTAAAGCATCCAGTGTCCCCCAAGAGAACTTTTGGAGTCAGGTGGGAGAGGCCTTCCTGAAGATGAGAGGGTGGCCCGGGAAGGCCTAGGGAGGGCTGGCAGAGGCTGGGCCCCAGGCGGTGGTGGGGGTCTATGGAGACCCCACGCTGCTTCTCCCTCCATTGAGCAGCCTGGGAGCCAGGACAGTCCGCTCTGGCAGTTGCAACGACACGGCCTTCATATGTGCCATTGGTTTAACGTACTGCATTTCCTTCTCTGTTTCTTGAATTTCTACACTCATGTCTCTCCCCATCCCCTCCTTCCACGCACCCCCTGGCAGAGGAGAGCTTGACTGTGGAAGGTTTTGGGCAATGAGTCCAGTAGGAGGCCAGCCCTGGGTGAGGAGAGAGGCTGAGGGGGCCCCAGGCGGTGGCCGGAGGTGGAGAAGTGCAGGAATCCGTTGACTGCAGGCTCCACAGGAGGGGCAGAAAGAGGAGGAACCGGGGACCCAGGACAAGGCTGCTTCTAGGAAAACTCAGGTTCCATTCCGAGCCGCCTGGACAGAGATGCTGATGGGTGGAGGTGCTGAGGGGGCCAACAGACCTGCCCTCCAGCTCCCTTAGGCTTTCCCACAATGGCCTGTGGGACTGGATGGGGCAGGTGGGGAGAGAAGCTGGGCTGGAAAATTCCAGACAGAGTTGGTGAAAACATTCCACAGCTGAATGGAAGTCTCCTCTCTCTCTCTCTGCTCTGCACCTAGGGAAGGACAGAGGACACCTGGAGGTGTCCAGGTGTCCTGCAGGAGGTCCAGGTCCTTCCACACCTTTCCTTTCTCCCTCCTCCTGGAACTGAATCCACCAGGCTGCTTTGAAAATGACCAGGGCCTTGGTGCCCCCTGGTCCTGCCCCCTGCCCTTCCCCACCATCTCTGGCTGCACCCGGAGGAGAGGAGAAGGGAGGCAGGGATGGAGGGAGGCAGTGATGGAGGGAGTCCTGGATTCCAGTTCACTAGCTGACCATCGCCTGGCCAGTTAGCCAAGTGCTCTGAGGATGCTGCTGTGGATCCATTGGGGTTGGCAGCACTACCCTCCTTGGACTCTGTCAGCACTGCAGACCATCCAGGTTGGCTTGGCCTCCTTGCTGTGGGAGGGCAAGGGGCCCAGTCCTGGGTGCCCCAAAGAGATGCCCATGCTCTGCAGCTTCTCTGTCATGACCCAGCTGGAATCAGGCCAATCTCAGCATGCCCTCCTCGCCTGGTATGTCGGGGTCAGGCTCCACAGAGCCCAGGGCCCCCTCTTTTTGGAGTGTCTGCTCCATCACTCTGACTTTATCAGTGGGGTCCCCTGCCCACTTCCATGTGAGATCGTCATCCCCTCCCCTTACCCATGTGTCCCTCCTGGCTGAGGTTTCTCACCATCAGACACACACACATCCTCCCATCTCCTATTCAGTATCTGCCTCCAGTAACATAAGTCCCATCAGGACAGGAATTTCCTTTCCTCTGTTCATGACAAGTCCCTCAACGCCCAGGGCAGCACTGGCATATTTTAAGCACTGAATGTGTATTTGCTGAATGAATTAATAAAAAAAAAATGAAAATGTGCCATGGTGGAGGCACCCCTAGGGAGGCTTTCTCTCTGACTCCCTCTCCCCTGAGCAGAGCATTCAGGGAGGAGATCAAATGGGGACACCTCCCTTCCCAGCACACACAGACGAGATCAGTTTTGGCCCCAGAATAACAAGCGATTCAGAAGCTCAGCAGGAAGGGACTGAAGAAGTCCTCAGAACTAAGCCCCATATTTGTGCAGAAGAGAGGATCGAAGCCCAGAGAGGTGAGGCCACCTGCCCAGAGTCACACAGCCCGTCAGAGACAGGCAGCAGAACTTGGGTCCCCTGTTCCAGGGTTATGATTCCGGGAGTCCCAGGGACCATCCGCCCGCTCTGCCTCAAAATGAGAGGAAAGCATTATATTCCCTCCCAGGCCAGGGAGCAAGTGTTTTCCTGACCCTGAGGGGTAAGTGTTAGTCTCTCAGTCATGCCCGACTCTTTGCGACCCCATGGACCGTAGCCCACCAGACTCCTCTGTCTATAGCATTTTCCAGGCAAGTATATTGGAGTGGGTTGCCATTTCCTCCTCCAGAGGATCTTCCCAACCCAGGGATCGAACCTGGGTCTCCTGCACTGCAGACAGATTCTTTACAATCTAAGCTACCAGGGAAGATTTCTGCCACACTCGGGGTGGACAGATCAGCAAACAACGTCCCAGGCTCCCAGCCACCTGGAGGGCTCATTGCCAGTGAAGATGTTGGCTCTCAGCAGGACTCGGACCAGGAGCAGTAAAGAACCCACTTGACAAAAAGAGACACTTTGCATCTCCAGGAGGCGACTGATGGCTGTGTCCCCTTGTTCCCAGTGGAGCCAAAGTCCTCGCCAGGGCTCATCGGCAGGAGGACTGATCTGATGCCAGAGCATCGGTCGCCCTGACTCCCACCTGCACTGAACACCCAGTTACCCTGAGAAACAGGGCAAGGGGAGTGTTCCATGCCGAGGGGCGCTGCAGTGAGCTGAGCACCGAACTGGGTGAGCTCACTGAACTGGGGTACGGGGCATGGGGGACAGCTACTGGGACACAGCTGCAGGGCTGCCAGACGCTGAAGCAACGCTGTGAATGCGGACACCCTGGGGCACCAGGGTGCCCCTGTGAACTAGATCCCAGTCGTTGACACAGGCCCCTGAAACCCTGGGACAACCTTATGGGTGGGTATTAGTGATGGATCAGATGATAAAGAATCTGCCTGCAGTGCAGGAGACCTGGGTTCAATCCCTGGGCCAGGAAGATCCCCTGAAGAAGGGAATGGCAACCCACTCCAATATGCTTGGCTGGAAAATGCTATGGACAGAGGAGTCTGGTGGGCTACAGTCCATGGGGTCTCAAAGAGTTGGACATGACTGAGTGACTTACACTTCCACCTTCACTTCACTTAAAGGAGCACAGAGGAGTTACAGTCCCCAACATCTCACTGTTGATAAGGGGGGCAGGGCTGGGAGTCCAACACTGACTCAAGAAGACCCTCATGCCAGTCTTCTCTTTGGTGTTGATGAAAGTAGTGGATGCACTTACTTGTGTGCTGTGCTGTGCCAAGTCGCTTCAGTCATGTCCAACTCTGTGCGACCCCATGGACTGTAGTCCTCCAGGCTCCCCTGTCCATGGGATTCTCCAGGCAAGAATACTGGAGTGGATTGCCATCCCCTTCTCCAGGGGATCTTCCTGATCCAGGGATCAAACCAGTGTGTCTTACGTCTTACCTGCATTGGCAAGGGGTTCTTAACCACTAGTGCCACCTGGGAAGCCAATCCCACTCAAAGCACTTTACATATATTAATCCATTTACTGCCCATTTAACTGCCCTGGAGATAGGTTCTATTGTAGACGAAGAAGTGGGGACATTCACTTGGGTAATTTGCAAACTGCCTGCAGGTAGTAAAGAGTGAAGAAGGATTTGCAGAACAGGACAATGTGGAATTGTTGCTGTTTACTCACTAAGTCATGTCTGACTCTTTGCAATCCCATGGACTATAGTCTGCCAGGCTCTTCTGTCCATGGGATTTCCCAGGAAAGAAAACTGGAGTGGGTTGCCTTTTCTGCTTCCAGGGGATCTTCCTGACCCAGGGATCAATCAAACCTGTGTCTTCTGATTTGGCAAGCGATTTCTTTACCACTGAGCCACCCATGTGGAAGCCTAGTGTGGAGCTGAGCATGGTCCTATTTCTCTAGGACTGGGGACCAACCTGGTTACATGTTGGATCACAGTTAGAGACAAACGCCTGTATTTCCCTTGTCCATTCTAAGAAGAAACTCTATTCCTTGAAGATTCCTCCCACATGGTTTTGAGTGTCCCCAAAGCGCCTCAGATGCTCTAAGACTGTTCTGGCAGCAAGTGCGAGGTCCCATCATTGTTTTCCTCTCATGCCATGATTATCCCTCATTTTCCTCCATCATCTGCTGCAGCTCCCGCCTCGAAATGTTCCCCACATGAGCCTGAACGGAAGAGCACCTTCATCACCCCAGGCTGCTCTGTGTAGCCCGTATGTCACAGATTTTAGGGGAAAAAACTCTCAGTATTTACTGCTTATCAAGTCCATCTCTGTTGCTTCTCCCCAGCCCCCAGCCGGGATTCAGGTACAGGTCCTGGGAGCTGGGTGACCTGAGTGACACTCAGAACCGTACGCCTCCTCTCTTCCCCACTGATGCTGCCATTGGTGCTAGTCTAGAATTTTTTCCTGCCCAGCAGACAAGCTTCCTAAAGTCTACTGCCTGCTCTGTCAGATTCTCCTTGATGGTCCTTCAGATGCGCAGATGGCCTGAATATAAAGTGAAGGAACTCCTCTTCTCCAGCCTTTATTTTAAAATGAGTCAGGTGGGGAGGAGCCGGTAAGCTGGGGACTTTAAATACTCATAAGGGCTGCCGAAGTCTGTGGCACTGCAGCAAGAGAACATGGGGAGTAATTTCTAATTTTCACAGCACTTTCACTTTCCCTGGGTCATCCTCTCCCCTTTCAAGTCATCTGTGATGAACCACCAGATCTCCAGGGTGCTTGTGCTGCCCTGGCAATTTCCAGAGCAGCACAGTTCCAGCACTGAGCTTCTGGTCAAAGATGCAGCTTCTGGGAGGATATGGTCTGCTAAGGGCTCTGGCTGAGCTAACACTGAAATGTGCAGGGTGGGAGAGCCCTGGGCCAAATTCCATTTGTAGGAACCATTGCGTGCCCCTGTGTGTTTTAAAATAAGGATTTCTGTTTGTCTACTAGGTTATCTATCTGAGCATAGTGTGGGTTTTTATAAGGGACTTGGGAGGTCCACACTGTTAACTTGGTCCCAGGAGTCTCCAAAGTCTGTCCTTGCCCATATAGTAGGAAGGGAGTGAGGGGCACCGAACTGTGTCCTTCCCTGAGATTTTTCTGGTCCAAAGACATTCCACCTAAGGGCAGAAATAAGAAGAATGCACAGGCAGAGACTGACTTACAGTCTTAAGGTGCTGCTTCTGGGAATGATGACGATCTGAGGCTAATAATAACAGTGATGTTGATGGTGATGACGGTCATGATGGTGATGATGTTGGTGATGTTAATGATGATGGAGGTGGTGATGATGGTCATGATGATGGTGATGGTGATGATGGTCATGATGGTGGTGATGATGGTCATGTTGATGTTGATGATAACAGTGATGATAGTGATGATGGTGGTGATGGTGATGATGTTGGTGATGATGGTCATGACTGTAATGATGATGGTGATGTGGATGGTGCTGATGATAGTCATGATGTTGATGGTGGTGGTGATGGTTGTGATGACAGTCATGATGTTGATGATGATGTAGTGATAGTGATGATGCTGGTGATGGTGATGATGATGGTGGTGATAGTGATGATGTTGATATCAGCTAATGCTTCAGTTCAGTTCGGTTCAGTTGCTCAGTTATGTCCGACTCTTTGCGATCCCATGAACCGCAGCATGCCATGCTTCCCTGTCCATCACCAGCTCCTGGAGTTTACACAAATTCATGTCCATTGAGTTGGTGATACCATCCAGCCATCTCATCTTCTGTCGTCCCCTTCTCCTCCCACCTTCAATCTTTCCCAGCATCAGGGTCTTTTCAAATGAGTCAGCTCTTCGCATCAGGTGGCCAAAGTATTGCACTTTCAGCTTCTGCATCAGTCCTTCCAATGAACACCCAGGACTGATCTTCTTTAGGATGGACTGGTTGGATCTCCTTGCACTCCAAGGGACTCTCAAGAGTCTTCTCCAACACCACAGTTCAAAAGCATCAATTCTTCCGTGCTCAGCTTTCTTCACAGTCCAACCCTCACATCCATACACGACCACTGGAAAAACCATAGCCTTGACTAGATGGATCTTTGTTGGCAAAGTAATGTCTCTGCTTTTTAATATGCTGTATAGGTTGCTCATAACTTTCCTTCCAAGGAGTAAGCGTCCTTTAATTTCATGGCTGCAATCACCATCTGCAGTGATTTTGGAGCCCAGAAAAATAAAGTCTGACACTGTTTCCCCATCTATTTCCCCTGAAGTGATAGGACCGGATGCCATGATCTTCGTTTTCTGAGTGTTGAGCTTTAAGCCAACTTTTTCACTCTCCTCTTTCACGTTCATCAAGAGGCTTTTTAGTTCCTCTTTACTTTCTGCCATAAGGGTGGTGTCATCTGCATACCTGAGGTTATTGATATTTCTCCTGGCAATCTTGATTCCAGCTTGTGCTTTTTCCAGCCCATCATTTCTCATGATGTACTCTGCATAGAAGTTAAATAAGCAGGGTAACAATATACAGCCTTGACGTACTCCTTTTCCTATTTGGAACCAGTCTGTCGTTCCATGGCCAGTTCTAACTGTTGCTTCCTGACCTGCATACAGATTTCTCAAGAGGCAGGTCAGGTGGTCTGATATTCCCATCTCTTGAAGAATTTTCCACAGTTT